>JAGDQP010008595.1:34266-62394 GCA_022664845.1 Lepisma saccharinum
TCTTCAGATTCATCCTCTTCATATTCCCCCTCTTCAGACCCTCCATCTTCAGATTCATCCTCTTCATATTCCCCCTCTTCAGATTCATCCTCTTCAGATTCACGCTTTTTCGAAGGCTTTTTCCTATTAGATATATTTACTTCATCGTTCGTTAATAAATCTTCTATATTTCCTACAAGTACACCCGGAAAAGCAAATGCATTTCCCGCCGAATCGGTGCTTGAAGATTCCACACTTTTCACTGGCTTTTCTTTGCGCCTCTGGGCATAATTCGCCACAACGTGATTCACAACATTCGGTTGCTCTGGATCTAGCTGGTATTCAGCTGCATTAAATTCGACCTGTTTACGAGAGAGAAGAAAATGTATTAGTGCAATGACAAACAAGTATAGGGTACAAAGCTGCTGCATTAAATTCGACCTGTTTACGAGAGAGAAGAAACTGTGTTAGTGCAATGACAAACAAGTATAGTGTAGAAAGTTAGAATGGTCCATCGTAGCGAAGACACGTGAAAAAGGAATTAGATTAATTATGAAATTTCCCTTTGCTTTGTTCCAAAAGTACTGTCCGTTTACTTTTTTTGTTCTTAAGAACCATACAAATATTTTCAATAGTTACTAGTCAGTAGCTCCATGTTTGATAACTTTTAATCAAGCAATTCATTCAATTAGTGCAGCACGAAAATACTCTAACGATAAGTTGTATGTAACATAGCATATTTTCATAGTATCGGAACAAAAAAATATAAAATTAGTGAAAATGAGTCATTGATTCTTCCAATAGTTTTCCTGAGCAGCTAGTCACGAACTAGCGAGAATTTAACATTTTATGTATCTTTCTTCCTAAAATGTATTTAGTACTTTGAGTATTGATGATATATTTGCGCGCTAGATTTATGTTTACGCATTCATTTTCGTTTACGATATCTTTAATATAAAATCGTTCGGTATTCTTCTCTTGATAATATTTGTCCTTGACCAATGATTCCTTTCAAAAACCTTCAGTATTTAGACATTTCGATTCCTGATTTCATATATCAATTCTTGACATGCCTGATACCTATTTTTCATTTGCTTGTGACTAATGGAGCATTCCTACAGACGATTACAGTATGTGAAAGCCACAGACCAAAACCTAAGACACTAGCTAGAAACAGTTACTTAATTTGTTTAATTATAGACAATGTGTCACATTTCTTGCATTAAATTATATTAACGAAAATCAATATGAAAGTTTAGATAGAGATTCGAGAAATGTCAACAATCTGCAGAGAATTGAAGATGTGCAGGTCAGGTGTGTGTGGGATCCATTCTTTATCATGGGTACATATGGGCGGTATCCGACATTCATTGTAGAGTCTTGGTGAGGTTATGTTTAATCTAAATACCACAATAGACAAGGCGTTCAGCGTGTGAAATCTTAGTCCCTTCTAAAACTGATGTGGTGCATTACTTCTTCTGAAAATTGTCATTATCTTCAGAGTGAAGGCTGTGAAGGCTGCTATATCTGTTTTAAAAATTGATTGAATTTGCATTGATACTTTTGATGAAAGGAAATATGGATTTAAACGCTATTTATATGGGCTGAGAAACTACATACGAGGATTTACCAAACTTTTAACAACTTATTTTCATATCCTTGTAGCATTATTGAGTAACTTATTATAATCAGGCACCTCCTTCTGTATACCCTTCTCATAGAACAGAGCCGCAATTCCATGACAGCTCACCCCTCCTCTTTTCTGTTCGTCACTGTTGAGCAAATCTTGGATAGAAAGGAACTTCTTTAGCCGCTGAGATAGATAAAGGTTACACTGCATTAAACATTTTCTGTAGAGGTTAAATTCCAGAAATTATTAATATACGGACATTTCTCTGCTTACTAATGTTTGTCTCATTATTGCCACGCTTAATGTAAACAGCCTCGTGTCATAATAAGATGTCACGATACTCGTAGGATTGTATGTAAAATTTTCGGGCCATTCTAGTATAAAATGCCATGTGAAAGCAGACTTCAAAATAATGCTTTTCTTCAATGAAACGAATGTTTATGAGCTTTTGTTATGTGGTTTATATAATACTGAAACGATGTAGGTAAATAATTGTAAGTGTGATGAATAGAATAAACTTTCACTTTAAAAATAAATTCTCTTTTCTTTAATAACGAAAAGGTTACTCTCCCAATATGGATGATAATATTATATTTACATTAATATTTGATATAACATTATTCGATCAATAAACGTGGGTCTGAAATCCAACACTAGAACAAGAGACAAAATATTCTTAGCAGTTTGCAGGAAAGCTTTTAAGTTTCGAGAATTAGATGATTAGATCTGCATAACATATATGAGATACAATTCGAATTATTCAAATAGTAAATGAATTCAACTGTTTTCGATTAATTTAAAAAACAATCCATTAAATAAAATTGTTTTATTTTCTGGTTGTTAATATACTTCAACAGTATATTGGAAGTTAAGAAGTCATATCATCACATTCACTAATTGTCAAATAGGTATATAGTTTTGCTCTTCTTTCTCATGACATCGGTTTCCTGTCATTTTACTGAAGCATTGTATTTTTAGTAATCTTGAACATGAGAAAAGAAATACGCATTGGAATATTGCAAACTGTGGATCAAATGATCACAAACTGTAATCTAACACTTTACTTAGAATGTAATAAAAGTTTGAAACTTATGCGTTTCTGTTTCACCTATGGGTTTCTGCCATATACAGTTTATAATAAATGCCCAATAAATGTGTATTATGCTTCAACAAAGGAATTTTTATGTTCTTTTTAAAATACTCTTATCTAGGTAACACTACATCTTATAAATGAAGACCTACCATATTGATAAGTAATAAATCCTTGAAACGTAATTCCAACAAATAAATTTTTATCGATTTACATAGACAAAATAAATTCATTTACCACTGCAAGAAGCAAATTTGAGTTCGAAGGTTATACTCCTGTATTTCGAAAAGGAAGTGGAATTCAACAAATTATAGTTCTCTTGTTTTGATGTCAGAAATTGACCCATGAAAATTATTCATCCAATTCCATTACACATTATATAGTACTTGTGCGTAATCACCAATCAAAGAACTTTAAAATATACTTGCCTGTAAAAGTAGAAAGGATGCAACCAAAAGGAAGTAATGATTATAGTCCATCCTGCAGAGTGTTCGACCAGCTTCGTTCGAAATATAATCTGCAATGTGAAAATCCAACTTCCTATTTATATTAGCTTATATAGTTTTGGAACTTTTCCGAAACAATGAATATACACGATACAACACTTGCAGACACTTGCAATTATACAAATTAAACTGAACACCATTCTGTTTAAACATTGTTGAAACAGGAAGAAGGATCATCGTTATTCACAAACACATTTTCTACTGAGAAACATAATACTATTAAATTTATAAGAAAATAATACAATGTCTTTCGAATGTTGTATGTCAACTAAAATAAATGTTAATCTATTACATCATATTTTCGCTAGCTGCAAATTTTTCGTGTATGAATAATTTATGTATGAGTAGTTGGGTTAATGGTATTAGTGATTATCAATGCCTCAAACACGTTTACATGTCCATGTTCATATGTGTTACTACACATCTGCTTATCAAATGAAGGAACAGAGACCCAATTAAAGTAACTGGAGCGTTCTGATCGGAAATATTGAAATCCATTAAACTGAAAAAAATGTATCTTAAGATATCGTACTTCAATGCACACAAACATTTAATATATTCAGTTTATTTAGAAACCATGATTCAACATTATTTGTAGAAGGGAATTGGTAAAGAAAAGAGCATTTGTTTTCCCGTTTGAACTGCCTTTTCACTCTAATAATTCGGATACGCTGTTCTTGAAACACCATCCACCAAACAAGTATAAATACATATCTAATACAGCAAGTAGACATCACTTTTATCTGATAACTTTACAGATGTAAGGAAGAAAAGTCTCAACATACAGTCAACGTTTGTTCTTAAATTAGCACTTTTCTTGTCGGTATTGCAGGTAAATATCTTCTTTCCTTTTGGAAATTACTATAAATATTATTGTGTTCACAATTGTTACCTCGAAAGAGAAAGTCTCATATTCTCTAGAATCGAAAGTCAAGTGAAAGCAAATTATCTTTGGAGTGATACTGTAAGTGTTTAACAGCGTAGTCTATTTTTTTAGAAACACAACGTGAACATCAATTAAAATACAGTTTATTAGTTGTATTGTTTTACATATTGTGAAGCTGAAATATGAAGATAATTGTTAATAACTATTAATATCTTCTGCCATATTGAGCATGTCTGCATGAACATTAATAGTTAATATTGGCTTTTATAAAGTGTTTCAGACCTGAGCATGAAGGAGTTAAAGTATATTTATAAACTTTACCAGGGACGGTACGTTTTTTCCTACACAATACTCAAATAAACCACATATATTAACCCAGGAGCCTATCACATCTCCCAAAACACTCTGTACAAATTTTGATTTTCAGTTGAATCAATATATCTGATTTGATTACCTTTACTGCTATATATATGTGTGCACTTCATAAAATACCACATTTTATTTCTTACTAATATGTCGCGGTATAAATATTATTGAACAAAAATGTCGATAATGCATTTTCATTATTCGTTGTAGGATCAAAGACTACACAAATTAAAGACTAACACTTTTTCAATCATATAACAGTAAATACACACCCTTGATAAACATTCCCTTTACGCTTCTTCTTCAGTATTTCACTTCACTATTATAACAGGTTCAATAAAAGCCGTTATGTTGCTAAGGCGTGTCAAAATTCAAAGTGCTTGAACTTCAGAAACTTTTATGCGCCGCAGAGACTCAGTGTTACAGTGCACCCCTCTCGTGCGTGTGGTCCTTGGTTCGATCCCAATTCGTCTCATGTGGGCTTTGTGGATTTGTAAGTTGCACAAAAGGACAAAAAGAATTCCCATAAAAATCTAGAAATCTAGTATGTTGTTTTTGCAAAGAATTATTATGGTGTTCTGAACTGTCTTATATGGGTTGTTTTTAGGGTGCGATCATATAAATATAAATAAAAGTTAACTGAAGGATTCTGAAGAGAAAGGTACAAGGTTCTAGTAACTTATATTGCTATGTGTTTCAAACCCACCTGAAAAGATAACTTGCTAAGCACCCGGAAACCATCCTACGGGCATTATATGCCTTTTATGATTGCTTCAACTCAACTTTAGCAGAAGTTAATAGTGTTATGCAAAGGTGTGCAATACTGCTGAAAGTCCTGCAAATGAAACCTTTTGACTTTACGTATAGAGTTTTACTGCAACCACATTCAGAAAGTTCACAAAATAAAAATTAATTTTTAAATTTTGATATTTTACCGAAAACTTCTTGTCGGAAACTTATTTAGATTCCTGTTTTATAATTGAATACTTTTGACTCCAAGTGCTAGTCCTCAGCTTATCATAAAGATATGATTATAAAAGTTAGCATTACTCGTCAAAAATAGGAGAACATGATAGAGACTGAGAAGAGGACACTGAAACGTAGTGGAAGAGCGCTGCAGGTGGAAGCTAGTTGCTCCCCGCCAACAGTGCAGACCCACGCAGCTAAATGGGTAAAGTAGAGACCCAGAGGCTGTTGACACACGTGTGACAGGTGAGGACACGTAACAGGAAAAACAGATGTGAACAAAATACCAACTTGTTGCTAGTAAGGGGTATGGTTTGCGTGAACTGCTATCATCACTGCATACATTTTGGCCATGGAACTGATGAGGTGGTCGATGCAAGTTTGGGGGGGGGTATGCTAGACCACTCCTCCAGGAGTGCAATTTTCAGCTTTTGGGAAGTTTTTTGAACTGGCCGGCGTAGGTGCAACGCCTCTCCGGATAGCATTCGAGACGTGTTCTTTGGAATTAAGGTCCAGCGAGGAAGTGAGTCATACCATACGTTTGATTATATCAGATCCATGAGTACACGATCCATGGGTGAAGAATCTGATCCACCTGCTGAGCTCTGTAACTACGAGCATTATCGTCCATGAAAATTAAAGGAGGACCAATTCCTTATGCCACAGGGAAATTATGAGACCTAAGGTTCTCATCTTATACTGTACTGTCACCAGAAAACCATGCTGAATGATTTGCAAGTCGATACCTCTCCCATCGGCAATGCTGGCGCACATCATAGATCCACAGCCACAATATTGGACCTTTTGAGAGACAAGAAGGTGTTAATTACTGCCCGTCCAATTTTTTGCATCGTCTGAAGCGCAATTCATCGAAGAACCCCACCAAATTCCACTAGATAGCCCGCCACTAGCGATGTGCTTCGCTTCAGTTTCTATCTGACCCAAGATGTTGTGTCTTCAATTCGACATACACTAATTGTCCTCCCTGCATAGATACTCGTACCATCTAAGTGTACCTGATTGCGAATAGTTTGGCTGGACATTCTGTCATGTTTCTATAAGCAGTGCACATTAGAGGTAAGTCACCATTTCGCCACATGACGACGTGAAACTAGAAATAAATAACTATCATTCAGTGCTGTCATAGCTCGTGGACACCCAGTTTTGGCCATCGCAGAACATTTTTAATTTGTTAAAACTGTCTCCTCAGGCAAACATTCCACTGGATGACACTGCAATTGGTTCTGTAATGACTCGCTTGAGTTGCCCTGCCTCCAACACTGCCAAGTTCTATTCTAGACCATAGATTTAGGTACATTTTGCTCTTATGATATTCATTCTATTCAGCACTTTCTTATACTGGCAAACAATCACTCTCTGTCTATTGCGGACACGCTCCTGGGCTTCTTATTCGACGCTGTGCTTTGCGCCGTTTCAAGTTTTGCGATGCATGCCCCTTACGTCGTGCTTGGTTGTACATTACCTATGATACAGTATGGATCTGTTGTGTCTGTTCTGAGAGAGTAATTAGCTGCAATTTGTGGCATGGTTTCGATATTTTTTCATTGCACTTTTTGCAAGTTTCTGTCATGTTCCCCTATTTGCTTTGACCAATGTAGTCTTAACAAAAGAGGAAAAGTTATTAAATTTAGATCATCCCTTAAAAAGGTACAGGTCAAAAGCGGATTGAGGTTGTCTTTTCAATTATGTCACCCCCAACGCATTCCATTCCGCACATGTAAAAGAAGACGTGTTCTAATTGGAATATCTCACTTTTATTCAAAATAATCTTATAAGCTTAATCATGTTGACTTTAAAACAACTAAAATATGATTTGAAGATCATTGTTAAGTCAACAACTAAAATTTTTAAAAAAACAGCCCTTATTCGTTTTACAATGAAGTAAATTTAGAGTTGTTTAAAACAAAAAGAGAATTAGATTGGTAAGTGTTCCAGAAGTGACAATATATCATTTATTAAAGATAACTTTTAAAATGAAGATATTGATCATTGATGATTCTTAATTTGGATCTAGTTTTTCTTATTACTTGTTATTCCACTACTTTAAATTATTCAAGGAGTTTATGTTCTGGAAATATTGTATGTAATTATTTATTTTCACATAATAAATGGAGACTCAACATATATTTTGTACTTAAAACTCAGTAATTCATTACTGCACGCTATCAACACTTCATATATATTAGAGAAAGTAAAGTACATGATAAACACAATTGATTGCAAACATTGCCATCAAGAAAGTACACCAGTAGTACAAGTAGTATATAGTAAGCTGTTTGTAAAATATCCCAAGTTGTAGTTGTGTACTTTTAGTAGTGGTATCAATAAAAAGTGTGATAAGTATTGTAGAAAGTAATTAAGAACTGGTTGTTCCATTACTAAAATCCTTACGATTCTGTTAATATTAATAGTACAATAAAGGCAGCTTCAAAGCAAACGTTCGTGGCTCCTTTGCAGAAAGTTACCTTAGCGTTCGGTAGGTTGTGGGTTAAAACCAACCCGCCGAAAAACTTCTGAGTTTACAGGGTTTTCCTCAGTCGCACAAGGCAAATGCTGGAAAAGTATATTCAACTTAGGCCCTAGTCGACACCTCACATCCTTTCCCCTTAGCAATTCCGGCCTTAGCCTGAGATGACTAGAGGCCATAAACAAAATGTAATTCAGAGGTAACTTCAATGGTAAGACTAGGAACTGAAAGTTTAGCGGAATTTGTACCATAGGATAAGTATTAGTACTAGTAGAAGACTAACAAGGGAAGGGTTTCGGTTCCAATATGATTTTTCGATAACACTTCGTATATGTGTTTCCACCCCGATGTTAATAATGCCATCAAAATAATTGGGTCGTGTAAGGCCGCGTTTGTCCGTTAGAGGGCGTTAAAGTTTGGGGCAAGTGGGATATAGTTTTTGCAAGGACTACCGTAATTTCGGTTTGAACAGGAATTTGTTACTCAAGATATACATACATGATCATACCTGACAGTGCTGACAGAGGCTGCAAAGCCACTCTACCGTGTAACAAATAGTTGGGCAGATATAGGCCAGTATGTGTCTTCACAAATGCAAGTGAGGCTTTTCTACAAAGTAAAACAGAAGGGAGAATCGAAATAGGCATACAGAGCAACCTTCAAAATCACACTCCATAGGCACGGTGTCAAATGTCACTTTATTTCATACACTTGAAGTTGCTGACAGTTACGCATGGAGACACACGTAGATGAGCGCGTCCTGTGGGTTGAGTTACCATCCCTAAAATTCATTTTTTCGTGGAATTAGTATCACTTTTGGTTTGAAAGTTACCCGCCCCTGATGTGTTCCTTGTCTTTTTGCCTATTGTGATTCTTCTTCTGTTTTACTCATTTTGTGGAAAACCCTCACTTACATTTGTGATGATAAATACTGGCCTATATCTGCCAAGCTATTTGTTATACGCTGGAGTGGCTTTGCAGTCTTTGCCAGCACTATCAGCTATGTTCATGTATATATTTTGAATTATAAATTCCAGTTTAAACCCAAATTACGGTAGTCATTGCAGCGGCTGTTTCCCCCTTGCTCCAAACTTTAATGCCCTGTAGCGGACAAAAGTAGCCTTACACGGCTGATTTACATTGCAGGCATTACCAGCATCGGGGTACAAATACATATACAAAGTCTTATCAAACAATTCCTGTTCGAATCCAAACTATTCCCTTGTAAGACGAAATAAAAGTGTAAGTATATCTAGAAATAGTACTCTCACACTATCATTTTTCTCTATTTACTGTCGAGAGTTCCTGTAGAAATTTGTTTTAAGTATCCAATAAAATAACGTGCGTTGTAAAGTTGTCAGTGCCACTCTCAAATAGTGAGCCCAACAATTAAATATGTCATGTCACTGTTTAAAGGGGATATGTTCCATTAAAAATACATAGAAGATATCTCCCTTTAACAATGACAGATTCAGTTATTCTCAACATTCGCTAACAGTTCATTCACAAAGTATTTAATAGACAATTTCGATTTATTGAAATTATGCAGTTAAGAAACAATCACTTTAGGCGCCTAACCGTTTTATGAAAGAAACGTGATATTATTGTCCTACTATAGTTCACTACAAATGTGACGTCACCACAATCTTATCGCCAAACGTTGCAATGTCTTTCAATTGGTCGTGTTGTTTTTCAAGTCCTCATTTTGTGTATATCAAACTTGATGACCTACAGTACAAAATTAATAAGTACAATTTTATTTGTAGATGGAAACTGGATCTATTGAGGAAAAGGAAGATCATTAGTCTTATTATGGATGAGGCTGAATACGTAGGGAATGACAAGGCTGGTGATATTGAGAACATGGCTTGGCCCATCGAGAATCTTCTGAAGAAGACCAACTAGAATCTCGAGAGGAGTAATTAACAACAACTGATCGTTCTAAGACTTAAAAAAACTAAATAAGATGAAGACTTTCAACCAAAGACCAACTATACTTATAGAAATCTTATTATCAATATTTTATCCTTTGAATGATATTAATACACTAGACTTTTCAAGTAGAAGCAAATTCTACTTCAAAAATTTTAATTATAATATTAAATATATTTGTTTTCCAAACATTGCTTGTTAATCATTGATAAATAAAACTGAGAAATTTATACTTAGTAATATATGATTCACTAATTGATCTTCTATACGCCTATATATTGATATCAAAGTTATCTTTATCAATAAATGTTCATAATGTACTTTATACCCAGTAGGTATAAAGGAACCATTTACTCTTGTATTGACGTTGTTAGAAAACTAACTTCTGATGAATGATAGAAACTAAATATTTCGTTCTGTTGAACGTTAAAATAAATAAAGAAGATATACCTAAAAGTCTTTAGTAGCAATCGTTTCCTGATTCTATAATTCCCTTCCACCTTAGACGTGATATTGAAAAGAGCGCTTAAGGAAAACTCTGGATTAACGTGCATAATCATGGAAACATTTCACTACACGTTTTCCCGAAAACAAATCGGAATATGTAATTACCACGTTTAATGAATAAAGTTGGGAAGGAAATTCTGCCGTCTAAATGAAATCCTGGAATTTACTATAAGCTATCCTTGTCGTGCATGGGACTGGCGTTCTCTCAGTGGATCGGAACACCAGAGCGATTGATTAGTGCAGAGTGTTTCCCAGTATTGCAGACGTAACCGTTCGAAGTGCTCAAGATAGGGCTTTATCATGATTGTCTCATTTCAAAATAGATGATAACGAGGATACCTTATCAAACACACAACATTACTTTGCCTGGCTAGAGTTTCTGTTCTGTAATTGTTCCCACCACACCTCCTTTAAACGCCCACCAACATTTGTGTATGATTTTGCAGAGATGGTTCACTTTCTTCTTCCGTCATGTTTTTGTCCAAAAGTGTCTTGCTTCTGTAATGGATCAATAGCGCACAGCATCTTCCGTCACTTTGGTGTTTCTCTCATATTCTCAACACATGGGGTATCCGTTTCTTCAGTTTGCACAGAAAGACCATCATTATTAAGATGACGGTCAATATCTTAATTGCTCGAATGGAATAATGCTACCAATACTATAACTGTTTGACTTTGATACTGTGCAAAGCAGTTTTCAGACTGTCAATTCAGCACCTATATACGTTGGCTTTTTCGTAAAATATCAGTGAGACTGGTGTTTTAATATCATCTCTGACATTTGGAGACATGAAGAGGACTAATATTTTTAAATCTGTTGCCCATGAATATACCTGAACGAAATCTTAATGAATAATACTGCTTTAAAAACTCCATGATACGACAAAATAAAATTTATATTTCGTTTTGTGTGATAAAGTAAACGCATCGTTGTCAGCTCTGAGTTACGTGATACTGCTGTCAGGTTGCGATTCACGTAGGCCAAGGACAATTCATTTATAAAGTTCTCTCCAGTCAAATCAACAAAATATGCTTTCAGAATAACTGAGAAAACTCTTACTACATAAGGTATAAGAGTGTTCGTAATTCTGGAATCGGAGTGACAATTCTTTTTGTTTCACAATGTCGGAATTACGACAAGGTTGAATTCCGAAACGTCAGGACTCCTTAGATTTGGAAGGCCGAAATTCAGGAGCTTTGAATTTCCGGAGTGTGATAATTCCATAGTCCAAGGAATTTTGAATTCTTGAGCTTCCGAAAGAATAGTAAAGTGATTCCAAGGTGAATGTATGTTAATTTAAATTTATCATATAAAGTAGTAAACGTTTCTAATATTATTTTTAAGTATCCGGTATTATAGAGAATTTGCACCGGTACCTGGTAAAAAGCGGTATTATAAACCACAAAACATGTCATTTTGCTAATATCCTTCCAAAGGAACGAAATTCATAGATTTTGTCACATTTCTTTTAAATTTTAAGTCTAATAACAATAATAACATTTATGGGGTCCACAATGGCCCCCACGCTCCACATTGGTTCCAATACCCTGAAAACCTGGACAAGAATGTAAGCTCAATAGTACCAAAAATATGTAAAAATCTTTTGGATTCCTTATGCAATGTCTAGAGATAATAAAACTCAAGGCCGTGAATAGATAATCCACAATTTTAGTAGGTGTCGACAATCTAAAGTGGCAGTTTGAGGATGTGCTTCTGTTCTCAGTTTTAAGGGGTATTAAAACCAGTACTTGAAAGAATGTAGGATCCTCGTTTGTTATAAGTAATAAAGAGCAATGCTTGATATATTTTATTTATACCGTTTTATAGTAAAAAGCATAAACAGATATAAGATATATAATCCTATAGTTAGTTGTTTATACATTAATGAATATCACTGTGTCTTACGCAAGTTCACGCCTTGATAGCATGATTACATAGAGCTACAAATTGTCCCTATGTTTCCGGATGCTAGGATCTATGTTGAAGTATTATTTGATTGTTCCATATTCACCCTCTAAAAAGAACATTGCCACTTCCTGTGAATTTGAATATTAACCTAAAAAGTGCTTCTTAGTGCAAAATGAAATACAAAATAACAGATTCACCAAAATGCGTTTTGCCGTAAATAGGACAGCTCGATAATTTCTATAAACGTAAAAGATAAGGGTTTTGAAGTAAAAATAAATATTCTTAAAACAAATTACTCAAATTAGTTTGTCCTACCATGTTATATCCATTGTCATAGCTTTATTTCCATGTTAAGTATGGAATTCGGACGGCGACGAGCCAAGTTGTACAGGATATTACAACAGTCAGTTGGTAGAAAGAAGCAAGATGGGTTTCGGTTAAATCATTTAAGAAATGAAATTGGGCAGAAGATTCCGAATAAACTGCAAAGTTCTAGGGAAGAATGCGAGCTATTTAGCACACCTGAACAATGCTGGTAAACAGCAATTTCTCAAAGTTAACGAATATTGGTTGGACCAAGACATCATTACCAAAATTGGTATATTATTTGAATGGAACAACCACAGAGAGGCTTCGAAGCGAAAAGTATCATATCAAAGATAAGAATGAATTAAACATCGTGGGTTTTCCCTCTGATCCGGAGGAAGTGTTTGCTCAAATGATGGCTACATGTCAAGAACATTTTTTCAGAATAAAAGATAAATTATTCAAATGTACATGAATAGACCGTGATGTGATCCACAGATTCGAGATTATATTAAAAACAATATTTAATAGATTTTTCATCAACGTAATTCACTTGAAAAGTACACAAAGGAAACTGACAACCTTTTCGTTTCTCTGTATCCCTAGTATTACACACATGCATGTGTGTACATAGTTCTACTTCACAATGCTGCAATAGTTTCTCCAGCACTTCTTCCCTTGGGCCACATATCAAAGAATAAGCATTTCATAGATTGCAGAAAGGTCCTCTCTCAAAACTCTTCGAGAGGTGTAACCAACATGGACATCATACATAGTCTACTAAAGACGTTTGACTTCGTAACTTCCTCCCTTCCACATCCGCTCGATATAAAATCAAAGAGGCCCAGAATGTTATTGACCATATAAGCACTGAAATCTCGATCCGAATCCTCCAACTCTGCACCTGACAGCGATGACAGTGGATAATTGTAAAAAGCATGAAATCATATACGGCATTTCTTGCACAGAATAATATTTGAATTTGTATTTTCTTCGATTTAATACGTATGTTTTCTTTTGTTACAACAAAAGTACTGAATCAAAAAGGATCGAAACAATACACAGGAACTAGCTGCAAATATTCGCATTGTCAGGCTATTAAAACCATTCTGCGCCCCCTTGTTATTTGTCCGTACAAATGTAGAATTAGTATTCGACTGTAAAATAATACCGCTATCAATGGTAAGCATTATTAAGCACGTCCTATTAGTTTTTTTTAATATTCATGTGTGCTTAATAGCTATGAGAAAATAATACAAAATAGTAAGAAAAAATACAAAAAATATTTGTAAACATGCATTGATACATAAGGACTAACCTATTTATAACTTTCAAGATCTATTTCAATTGATCAGAAAGCAAAGGACGATCACTATAAATCATACTCATATTATTGTATTGTGATAGTAATTTTATTTGTGAAAAGTATTCCATATATTTTTTTTTTTTTTAAATTTTATTATATTCAATTTTTGATACAATTTCGTAATAAATAAATAATTTGCACAAACCTAAGTAAATTAAAACTTGCTCACAATGTTTAACTTGAAAACTAGAACAGACAGACCAAGTTATGGAATGTACTAATAATAACAAATATTACTGTTAAGTAAACAGATAAGAATGGAAACGACAGCCCTTATTGTTTTTACGAAGAAGCAAATTATTTAGGAACGCTTAAAACAAGAAGAGAATTACTATCTGTTCCAGAAGTGTCAAAGATCGCTTATTTTTTTAAAAAAAAAATACATTTAACAGAAAGATGCTGATCATTTACAATTCTTCATCTTGATTTATTTTCCCTTATTACATGTTACTCACTACTCAAAATGATTTAAGGAGTATTTGTTCTGTAAATATTTTATATAATTAATTTTCACACGGTAATCATTAAAGCTCAACATCGTATATTTTGTATTTGAGCCTCAGTAATTCATTTGTGCATGCTACAAACACTACACATACAGTGTATATTGGACAAAGTAAAGCACATGATAAACATCATAAATAATAATAATTCACAGCCATATTCAATCCACTACTAAGTGAGGCCTCTGTCGTGGGGAGGAGTTGCTCCACTGCTCCCACGCTGACCAGACGTATTGGAAGAGGAGACTAAGCTCTGAACTGTGATCGCCACTGTCTTTTATTCAACCTCACCAATTGCATCATGATGCTGGGTGGGGACCGTTCCAGACCCTCTGGCTTATAAAAAAAACCTTGACAGAGAAGTAATCGAACCCGGGATCCCACGATCAACAGTCAGTGGCAATAACCACTAGACCAGCAGGGCGGGCATATACCTGAGAAAGTATTGTGGTGGTAATATACAGGGAACGTAATTTCAGAATGCAAAATATGGTATTCTACCTCTGAAGGTACGAATGTAAACCGTAGCGCTGTATAATCATTTGTATCCTCATCATTATCTACGTAGATTTAAAGTAGACTGAATGACACGAAGCTATAATTACTACTCCTGTTAACGTTGTCTTCTCTAGGTACTGTTAAAAATTAATAATATTTTAATTTGTACCTGGTCATGTAACAATAAGTAAATATTTGCCGCACAACTTAAGTAAATCAAATTAAAACGAAAAGTAAAGAACAAAATGGCTATATCAATCTGTAGCCAAATTGAGATCGGAGTGCCAACTGTTTGCTCTTTGATAGGACTTCTTAACTTAATAAACGGTAATGCGTAGTGTCCGTTCATTCCAACGGCATCTTTATTTGACACACCTATTCTTAATCTAGGCGTATACGCATTTATAATCTTTTAAAATACTCTTCTGTATAACGAAAGAAATTAGCAAAGTACCTTCTTTTCCTGTAGTTTTAAAAATAACGTCAGTTCATAAAACATTGATTCAGCGTTTGGAGAAAAAGCATCTTGTATAAGTTATTCTCTTTTTCCGATGAGAAACAGAAAAACGCCTAAGCTTTCTAGTAAAGTATTTATGTAACTGCTTGTAATAAGCAACAACTTTAGCTCAAGAAACTTTTAAGCCAATTGCAACTGCGATTTGAAAGGATTGAAAATGAATCCTAAAACATGATTTTTATCAATAAGGAAGTCTTTAAGGGCTAGGAACCATCTACACACAAGTTATTCAGTACACAAAAATACAAACAGTTAAATAGTTACTTCATAAGCAGAAGGCTTTGTATGCACATCATGTAACAACTGATGAAGTGTTTTCAAACCGTTGCATGTTATTATGATCAAGGAGAGGTAATTGTAATAGTACGCGGCTGTATCAAAAAAATGCAGGTCGAGCTCTGTAGCGCGCCAACAGATGGCAGCATAGGGCTACGCTCGTATGAAGAGTGAGCGGCAATCTTGATAAGGCAGTGTGACAAATGACATCGTTGAGTTTACATCGGGAATTGTTACAGTGGTGTTTATGTGATCATGTGTGTTTGGTAATATACGATTATATCATAGACAGAAAAGTTACACAACGTGAAATTTTTCGTTATACTTGTCAAATTGGCCTCAAAGGTAAGTAACTATCCCTCCATGCTTCCGGTGATTCGGCAATGAATCATCTGCAATGTTACGAGCCACACCGCCGCTTTAAAAGTGGTAGAAGGTCCCTTGAGAAAGACGAGCCATCTTCAAGAAGTTCCACTAGCATAACCCCGAGAATGTGCAGTGGAATTTGGAACTTCTGCATTAATATCGTCGGGTGACGATCAGTGGCATTGCTGACATCGTTAATGATTCGTACGCATCAGTATAGACAATCCTAACGTCGGAATTGAACATGAGGTTTTACGCTGCTAAGTATGCGATTCTACTGTAGAACCCTGAGCAGAATTACTATCGCGCAGCAGTGTGCCAAGATCTCCGTGAGCGTACCACGGATGAACTATCCTTCACGTACCCCATTGTTACCGGGGACGAGACTTGGGAAAGACTTTGAGACGAAGCAGCAGTAGTCGCAGTGAGGTAGCCCATCATCTGCACGACGGAAGAAAGCTATAATGAGCCGATGCTCAATAAGGGCAATGCTCTTCGGGTTTTGCGACATCCGCATAATTGTTTATCAAAAATTCCTGCCCCAGAGCCAGATCGTCAACAGAGAGCTTTTCTGCGACTTTCTGCTGCTTTTTGATTTAGAACATTCGACAAAACTGCCAGATCTATTGCACGCGAAGAAATGGATTATGCACGGTGGTAACACACCCTGTCGCCGAACATTCCTCTTTCGTGAGTTTCTCGCCAACCACAATCGGTTCCGTACCCACCCTACTCGCCAGACTTAGCTCTTGCAGACTTCCTCCTTTTCCTGAAGATGAAGCTGCAGCTGAAAGTTTGCAGTTTTCACACCGTTGCCAAGATACAGCGTGAAGGTCAAAAAAGTTCTTGACTCGCTTACACACCATTTCGAGGCCGCATGATCCCTAGGACCGATCAACTGGTTACCAAGGTGACTATTTGGAAGGCAATTGTGTTCAAACTTAGGTAATTACTGCTCTATTTGTGAACAGAACAAGTCACCTGTATTACAAGTATGTCATAGTGCAAGTAATAATACTAGTAGAAGAAGAAGATAAAACAGTAATGCAAGTACTAGTGGATGTAGATATAGTAATATTACAATAAATAATTTTCGTTTATTCTGTTAGCCTCGAAGGTTCAGGTAAAAAAACTTGTTTTAAACATTCGTAAAGTGAGAAGTATTACAATATTTATAGTATTAGTCTGAAAACTAAACTTAACAATTATTATACAACATCCTTAACAATTAATGCAGCAAATAGATACTGGATAATTAGATTAACTATTACTTATCCAGTTGAAATACAATCAACTTATGTGAGCCAAAAATATATAAAACACATGCGATATCCTTTTCCTACGATCTTTGAATAAAGATGTCCCACCACTGCCCTGTGATCACCAAATACTACAATATGTTTCGATTTCTCATGTTATATTTATAAAGGCCTCATTTTATGAGTATTTTCTTTGATTGCAGACGTGGCTAAAGTATTAAAATAAGATTTTTGTAGGTATAAAAAGGACATAATGTGTCGCGTGATAGGAGGGGCTGCACAAATAGGTGAAGATTCACTTGCTGGTATAGAAAACATCTATTTGTCCCATCGACAACCTTCTATTGAAGACCAACCAGAATCTGGAAAGGACGAACTAACAACAAAAGGTCGTTCAAAGACTTCAAAGAAACCTAAATAAGATGAAAACTTTCAACGCAAGAATAAGTAGTTGTTATTATAGAAATCTTATTATCAATATTTTATGCTCTGCAAGATATTAATACACTAGACTTTTCAAGTAGTAGGAAACTTTACTTCAAAAATTTAAGTTTAAATATTAAATCTCTTTGTTTTAGAAACATTGCTGTAAACCATTGATAAATAAAACTGAGCAATTTATACTTAGTAATATTTGGTTCACTTATTGAACATCAATACTTCTATATATTAATCCGAAGGTTTCCTCTATCAAGAAATGTTCATGATGTTCCTCATACCCAGTGGGTATAGAAAAGTCATTTACATTTGTACTAACGTTATTATGAAATAAACTTGTGATGAATGAGATAAAGTAAACATATGCGTATATTTCGTTTTGTTGCACGATAAACGAAATTACAAAATATACTTAAAACCAGTCTTTAGCCATCATACTAATCGTTTCTTGATTCTAAAACTTCCTTCGATCTTCAAGATTATATATGTTAAATACAACGCTTGAAAATAAGCCTGAAATAAGACAGATAATCCCGGTCACGTTGTCAAAATGAAGAATGTCTCTTAATATTTTCCGCGCAGTAAGTTGAAATAGCTCTCCAAAAACTTATTTTCAGCCGAACATAGTTAACTTCTTGTCTTAGACTATTTTAATCTCCTGCGTTTATGTGTAACTGTTAGCAATAGTTTCATTAGGGCAAGGCTGCCAAATAAGCCACTATTGCATATTAACAAAAAAAACGTTGTTAACGGGGCAACGATAGATAAGCTAGTTCCATTGAATTTTTAATGGTTGCATTCTGCTTGTTGCCCAGGCAGTGAAATGATTTTCATCAGCTGATAGTTTACCTTGACGTCCACCACGCACTAAATATGCGTGTGTTCTAGTTGTGTCTTTCGTTATCACAGCTATGTAAACACAGTTTTCCGTAATTTTGAATTGTTTGACTATTTTCCATGCTCATAATCCAATATTTTTAAATAAATTAGCCGGACTCAACTTACACTGATTTAACTAAACCACCCAGTAAAACTTATCAAACGGTTCTACTTGAAACGGAATTAAATTTTTCTTGTCTCACATATTGCTAAAAAAACAATTTCAATTTCTTTTAATTGTGAGTAGTTTTTTATTTACTACTAGGCAAAGTGATCATATTATGATGGGTATTCTGACGTTCCATAGCAATCAAAATTCGGTATAGTAGTTTTCTTGTTATTAATTAATAATTTGTTTTTCGTCTGTTATGTTATTACACTCTTTTATTTACTAATGCCCTTTGAACTGTATATGAAGTTAGGTACAGTAATTGATGTCCTAGAACTAGAAACGTAAAGAACGACAGTATTAACTTAAGCAAATTACATAAATGCTTTGTGAACGCTTTCTCAAGAGTCGAGTTGCTATAATTTTGGGTTCAAAATGGCTTGTAAAATACTAAAATATTTGTGTTCTATGTGAAATAATGAATTTGAGCAATATAGTTAACTAATCTTATGAAACACTGTTTAACATTTTTGAATTTTTTAATTCCAACAGATTATTTTAGTCCATTTTCTGCTAAAATGTTTACACAAGCAAATATGTATGTGAATGACAGAAACTAGATTATTTATTACAAATTATATCATCATTTTAACATTTGTTTCTAATACTTTGTTAAAGTGTTATAATAAAAATAATTACATCTGTTTCTTTGACAGCTCTCTTCTTTTCTCTTCTCAATACACTTCCTCTTCTGCTTCGATTTCTTCCAATTCATTCTCTTCTTAATCACTCTTTTTTGAAGGCTTCTTGTTTTTGGAAGGTTTCTTCTGTTTAGATGGTTTCTCTTCATCGACTTTAAGTACATCTTCCATATATCCTACAAATACACCGGGAAAAGCAAATACATTCCTCGCCGTCTCAGTGCTTGGGGGATCAACATTTTTCACTGGCTTTTCTTTTCGCCTCTGGGCATAATTCGCTACAGCGTCATTCACAAGGACCTCTTGCTCTGGATCTAGCTGATATTCCGCTGCATTTAATTCTACCTGTTTACGAGAGAGAAGAAAACGTGTTAGTACAATGACAATCATGTGTAGAGACTAAAACTATGATATTCTGTGAGGGGCTACTGACAAAGAAATTTAATAAATTAACAATAGCTTCGCTTTATAGTAATAGCCCAGTCCTTTATCTGGCGTTTCGTGGTACTTAAACGAATACACAAAAATGTCCAATAGCCGCTAATCTGTCTTTTGAAATTTGATACCGATTACTCACACAACGCAGTTTTATGGTCTCTTATTACTTACTTAATCTATGGCTTATGGAACTCGCAAGTTCATCCCTGCAGTAACAAACGATCGCCATCGGGTTCTTTCCCAGGCAAGATCAAGCCAGGTTTCATCACAAACACCTACTTGTGGAAGATCCCTTCTAATATTATTTTCACAACGTCATCTTGGTCTTCCCAACCGTCTCCTTCCCTCCGGCTTTCCAACCAAGATATAATCTAGTCTTCGGTTTTCTCCCATCCGAGCTACATGCCCTGCCCACCTTAGGTTTCATAATTTCATTATTCTTACATCTGGTGAATCGTACAATCCGTGGAGTTCTTCACTGTGCAGTCCTCTACATTCCTTAGTCACCTCGTTTCGTTTCGGACTGTATATCTTTCTCAAGATCTTATTTTCAAACCCATGTAATTTATGTTAATCTGCTAGAGTTCTACTCCAACTTTCGTAACCGTAAAGTATTACTGGCAGAATAACCGTTCTGTATGCTTTCATTTTCAACTTCCTTGATATTAATCGTGAGGTTAGGACTTCCTGGATTGAAAGGAAACATGCATTGCCCGATACTAAACAACTTTTTCTTTCTTTCGTTATCTCGTTTTTGCTTGTTAGATGTTCACAAGTATTTAAATGAGTTAACTTTCTCTATATTCTCATCCTTAATTTTTTGTACCTCTTTTCGTTTTTCCTTGTCTTTCGCCTTGTTATCATGTATTTCGATTTCTCTATGTTTACCTGTAAACATACCTCGTCGCACGCTACTACTAAGACATCGGTGTTACTAAGTATTGTCTTTATATCTTCCCTATTAAATCTACATCATCCGCGTATACCAACAGCCGCTTCAAGTGATTTAATATAATTTCCTTTTGTCCCTTTAATTTTTAAAATAGCACATGCTAGTACAAAGTTAAACGGTAATGGTGGCAAGGCATCACCTTGTTTCAATCCGCTGCGAATCTTGAAACTATCCGACATATTATTACCTCTCTGCTTATGGCGTCGTTGAGACACATTTCCACAAGTTGAACAGGTTTCTTCGGAATTCCAAATTGTACCAGGATATTTTATAGTTTTTTTTCCTTTGATAGAATCATAAGCCTTCTAAAAATCAATGAATAGCTGGTGAACAGCTAAATTGTATTCCCAATGCTTCTGCAAGATTTGTCTCAAGTCAAAAATCTGGTCCAGCGAGCATATTTCTTCTAAATCCATATTGGTAATTTCCAATTATGTCATCTAAGTATACACTTAGGCCAGGTAGCAGTGTTACTCAGTTCTTTGTAACATGTTGGGAGTAACGATATTACACGGTAATATTTACAGTCTGATTTATCGCGTTTTTACAAACCGGAACCATTATTGAGGAATCCATTCTTCTGGAAGCTCGTCGTTTCTCCATATAGCTTTTGTCGATTTATGCATTTCCTTGGTCAATGCCGTTCCTCCTGCTTTAATCTGGTTGGAATATTTTCTATTCCCAGCGATGTGGATTTTTAAATTTCTTTATCGATATTTTGACCTCCATCTCGCTAGGTTCAGCTATCCACGGTTCTGCGGTGTAGATCTCAGATCCCTCTGTTCGTTCTCCGTGGTGTAAATTAAGAAGTTTGTCGAAATAACTTTTACACACATCGGTAATTTTAGTCGGATCCGCCTGCAGATCTCCACGTTCATTTCTAATCATTCCTAACCTTTTCTTAACTAGTACAGATCTTGTATGTTATTTGTCTTCCCGTTTTCCTCTATCTTCTGAATTTTCTGCGTCAGATATTCTCGCTTTTTGTTTCTGAACCCACGTGTGATATTGCGTTTCGCGTTACTGTAGTGGTTAGTATTTGTTTCGCTTTTATTACTTAGCCATCGTTCCCTTGCTTGTTTTAGTTTCTCATGATATTTAAGGCATTCTTCTTCACACCAAGGCTTGTTTCTCTGGTGTTTCTTCTCGCCTACACGTGCCTTTGCTGCACCCTTCACTGTAGTACGAATTGCCTCCCACATTTTACTTACATCAATTTCATAATTAATATCATCTTTATTACTGCTCCAGTCGGCTAAGGTAATAAGCTAACCTATTTGAGATTTCGAGTTGGGAGCCTGCTTTAACGCTTGGATTATCTAATCGTTCAACTTCGAATTTAAGTATTTTTGATTCTTTGCTTTCTGCATTCGCGTAACTCAATTTTTCCCTCATTTTGTAATCATTAACTGATGGTCGGTGTCACCTTCCGCTACTCTGTAAGACTTAATATTTATTATGTCGGTGTGTCTTTGCTATCTACTAATACGTGGTCTATCTGGTTAAGCGTTTTGACATCCGGATATACCCATATTTATTTGTGTATATCTTTGTGCTGAAAGTATATGCTCTTTACTATTAGGCTTTTCGAGATTGAGAAAGTTGTCAGTTTTTCTCCATTGTTGTTCGTCTTCTCGTGAAGGCTGTGTATGCTTATAGTAGATCTATATTTTCCCCCTCTCCCTACCTTAGCGTTGAACCACACAAAATAATTTTCACATTATACTTCGGTAATGGGTCAAACCTTTCTACCTCCTCGTAAAATGTATCTTTGTCTTTATCATAAGCCTGCTGAGCCGGAGAATAGACATTTATTAAAACCCTATTACATCATCGGGCATCTATCGTAACGTACAAGTATCTTTCGTTTATGAACTCTATATCCTGAACTCTATATTCTCTTAAGGATAATGTTCTTAATGAGGAATTATGTTCCGAAGTTATTAAACTGTGTTTCCCGATAGTATGCGTACAACTTGTATTTCCCATGTTGAATGCTATATTCTCTTCATTCTCCCTCCGGACTTCCTATATCGATAGTATGTTCAGCTTGTAGTATTCTGTCTCGCATACCTCCACTTGAAAAGCGCCCGTTGGGTATAACGTTCGCACATTCCACGCTCCTATACTAAGGTTTTTCTTAATCCTGTTCTTCGAGCCCCCTGAAGCAGTCCTGCTGGAAGAACCGAATGAGGGACTAGCTTTCCTCCGAAAGATTTTACCCGAGGAGAATGCATAAACCATCTGTTACTATTTCTTGACATGATTTAGCGGTGTAGAGTTGTCCAGACATTCAAACGTCGTCCTCTGCCCATCTCGGAGTCTTGCCCATGTAATTCATCTTCAGCCTCAGTGTGGTAGTGGCGATGCTGCTTCCCTTGGTAATGATATTTTTGTTCGTGGTCCAGGGCCTTTGTAGATTCCTCTACTAACTGCAAGGCAGCAGTACTGGTGGTCCGAATCGGAATATGTACAACATATCTGGTCGGCATTCCAATATCCGCCACCTGGAAAGGCGCCTGGTGGGAGACCTGTAACTACAATCCGGTTTATTCTCTTTTATATCATAACAATACTGCAACAATAAGTTGCATTGGCAAGTAGCACATTGTTATAGATATCGGAATCAAAACTTATGCAATTAATAAATATCAAACTTTGATGCATCCAATAGTTTCCGTGAAGCACTAAATTAGATTTGAGAAATGTCATTGTGCGATATTAATCACATCTGGACGATATCTTTCGGAAGAGCGTCATGTGTCCAAGAAAGTCTATGTAATGGAAAATAACACGTGTTATATAAAAGTAACAGGTATAAAATTACTGCATGCTCTCTGCCTAAAATGATTCTATAATGAACTCAAAATAGTGATAATGACACCGCATTCCATGTCCGAGTTGATAAAGTGCGTAATCCACGTTTTATTCTTGAAGGATGGTTCAGTAGCGTAGTGGCTGAAACAATCGACAAAATATCACAAGGTTGCATGTTTGAGTCCAACCCCAGACAAGTGTAAAAATTTTCAATTATAATTGAAGACGAGAGAGTAAAACGCGTAATGGAATAGAAAAAGGGTGTGATGAAGGTACCGGCTGTTTTTAAAAAAGAAAAACTACTCTAAAAATATAAGAAATTTCGTTTATTAAAACTAAATTCTTCTGCATGTAGTTTTGTTGCATGCAACTGCAAAATAAATGTTGGACTAACGATTGTCCACATATATATTGAAGTTACCATATAGTTTGCCTGCTGTTAGGCGTTGCGCTTCTACCCTGAACGAGGGAATACATTTTATCATTGTAACCTTCTAATTTTGTCATTGTAATGGCATCAGGGTCTTCCAAACGACTCTTTCTCCTCCGATTTGAAAGCCATGATGGAATACAGTTTTCGTTTGCCTCTTTCCGAGCTTGGCTTGCCCTTCTTAACCGTCGTGATTTCATTATTCTTATACGTGAGGCACTAGATACGTTTTGAGACAGTACAAGAAAAGCGTATAAGTTGTCTGAGCAGTAGAGCTGTACAGTCGTTGAGTTGTTGTGTTTTGTGAGACTAATAATGGGGATCGACAGTGAAGATTTTCGTGACATGGTTTTAAGTGTGGTTTGAGTGAAGCACAATTGTTGGACTGCTTGCAAGGCCTTTGTAGACATTGCGTCTTCACGTGCCAAGATGTTTTGTAGGTTACTTGGTTTCAAACGGTGTAGGATATCTCTTAAAGATGAGACGAGGAACTGAAGACCTTCAACAGTTGTGACAGACGAAAATGTGAACTGGTGAAGTTAATGATAAGGGAAGTTCCACGGTTAACATACAAGAATTTAGTAGCGGGCTTGGGATTAGTTCGTCGAGTGTTGCAACTGCAACCATGCTATACGATCAGTTTAAAGTAAGGATAATTCCTTTTCGATGTATGTCTCATACCCTGACGGAAGGCAGGAAGTGTACAACAGTTGAATGGTCCTAGAAACCCTGCAATATTTCAGCAATGGGAACTTCAGGCGGGTGTCAGACATCATCACACGTGATGCGACATGGCTATATAAGGTTGACCTGAAACTTATCTTTGGTCTGGATCTTGCCAGATGATTAGCATCAACCCACAATCAAAGACGTGGAAGTGTTGGGACGAAAATTGTTGGCAATGTCTTCCCAGCAAATAGGCACATCGCGCCGTTGTGCTTGAAACTCAAAGGGCAGCGACTGCAAAGGGGTACACAGAAGTCTGACTTGCACTAGTTTTCTCCAGCATCCAGGAGATGCGGTTCTACTAGGATTTTTCTGAAGCCTCGACCGCCAGCAAGTGAAGCGTTGCGTGCCAGCAGTTGATAAGTCCACTATTCGCGATATCGAGATTAGCATTAGTTTCATCTTCCTTTCTATATACTACACTTAGTGAAACGTAGTGTTAATACGAGTACATGTTAATTCAGCGTCATCATTCTACAGGCAATAAAACACAAGGGTGACTCGTCAAAAAGTAATTGATTTTCTGTCAATGTCTCCAAACCGTAAATGTCAATACAGTGTAAGCAAAAATCAGACCATTTATCTTGCATCTTACCTAAATGCAAGCACATTACATAAACAGTTCAGGAAAGAGCATACAGAGTACAAAGCTACTGCTAAAATTTCATTTTCATGGATATATTTCGATGTAAGTAAAACTTACGCTTTGTGTTTCAAAGAAGCAACAACATCTGTGACAATGTGAAAGCTGTGATAAAGACATAACGAAAAGCACGGGACAGGAAAGCGGGGAGTAGCCGTCCTGAAAGAATGTTGATACTTCATTCTATGAACAACAGTGGGAAGTTGAAGAATTGTTGAAGGATGATCTTGAATCAGTGGAAATATGCTTACAATATATCGTCATTCCGGAGACAGTTACTTTCCAGAAAAGCCTTGTATGCATCGAATGAGGCATACGATCATTCAACAGCATGAGGTGACTAAATTTGTCTATTTTCCCGTTTTCCATGTACAAAATTGATAAGTCCAGCTCGTTACAAATTCACTTACTTCTTACACATGCATCAGAAAATTGCACAGATACTTCCGATGATACTTTAGTATCAAAAAAACGTCTGCAATGAAAACAATAAATAATATTTTATGATTGAAGAAACTATTGTTTATGGTGTTTTGTAACTTTGAAACACTCATTCTGAAAAAGAAGGAATTTGGACTTTACAACCTTTCACTCGCAGTGATTCAAAATGCAATTATAACTCTCCTTGAGGATACCCCTGAAAATTTATTGCCACATCTTGCATGTAGCCTCGACCTGGTACTCTGTGACTTCTTCATTTTCCCTACCATGAAGAGTCACCAGTTTTTTAGCTCTGAAGAAGCTGTCATGTCTGTATTTGCCTTACCGCTTTCCGCTATATATACCATCAACTACCGATTATATAGTAGAATAGATATCAGCAAGCTTTGTTGTGATCATCACGAAGCATATAGCACCAAAAGCTGTGGTCTAATAGCAAACTCTTCATTTTCTGTAAAAGCACCATAGATCAACTTATACATCATTTGAAGACTTCATTCATTCCATGTACAACAACTCTATTTGTTTGGAAATTAATTGCATATTTTGCATGTTACCAAGTTTTGAACTGGCACATACTATAAATTTAAAGATAGTTAGTGAACCTAGCATTTCAAATTACCTAACTAAACGTTTCAGGTTCCCTCCACCCATCATCACACAGTAGAAGAGAACTGTGGAAAAAGATAGTAATCACGCTGACTCTGTTGCACCATTCTTTACGTTTTAGTGGCAAAACGTTTTATTTTAGTAAACTGAAACTTTGCAGGTGACACATTATTTAAGAGCAATTTTGATTCTGCTGACAAACACAAAATTAAGTTTGCAATCGCAGTAGAAACTATAAGAATATCTATCTTGTCTGGAACTGTTAATATAGCAGGTTGAAAATTTGCTATTGTTGTAGCAAAAGCTTTCGGAAACATCACTGTTCTAATTTGAATTGCCTTGAACAATATTTGTGTTCTCGGTGCATGCGTTAATTGTTTAAAGTTAATGTGGCAGTTGTTATAATATTTCGGTTCTACCGTATTACAATTACGTGTTACTTCAGAATAGTGGTAATAACTTCGAAAGAAATAGCGTTGTAAAATGCCTCTACACTGGAAATTATGGATGAGTTTGCTTCAATAAATTTTGTAAATTACCTTCAGATTACTCTTAAAAAATTGTAGGTTTGTCTTATTTGGTTTCCTTCTGATAATAACTGTAGATGAAACTAGTTCTACAAATTCTTGATAATACGTCTCCTACAAATTTATAGGAAGTCAGCTTTTAAACTATCTTGTCTCCGTTTAACTGATCTATGACTGCAAACGAGCAGTGAAGAATTTTTAATCTCTTGCCCGAAAAGAAGTGGATCACAACCAAATTGATCACAATGATGCTCCAACAGTTCTTCTCTACTGCACGATGTGTTGGTAAAAGGAATTTCGAAAATTTTATTGAATACTTTATTGAATCAGTGACGATTTGTTAGTACATGCAGTCCAAACCTCTATACATCACACAGTTGCCACCCAAAAACAAACAAATAGTTTAAAAATGAAATAAAAAATCAAATGAGCTTTCAAATATCAGGTTATTTGACACATGTTTCCATTTAAGAAAACAGAATAGAAACAAAATAGGTCTGCACTATTGTATTTGTTACAACAATTCGTCCCCATCATAACTGAAGTTGATGTGGTTCGGGATTTTTAAAACAAACTACTGCATTACGAAATAATGTGATAGGAACTTATTGTCGTACCATTCTGAATATTTTCTGTTTGAACAAATTTCTAAATTCATCAATAGATACTTCTACAAGCTTTTATTATGTATGAACAACCTTCGAATCTTACAAATCTTTGACAACTTTGGCGGCCTTTGTCAACTATGTCAACCCCCTCCAGAGGAAACATTTGTTTCGGTTTCATTCTTTAACTATTCTTGCTTGTTTCCATTGCTCAAGAAACTTAATAAATTCTTCATCAATCCGTAATTATTTTGTTTTTTCTCTATTCTAGACTTTAATGCTGCGTCCTTCACTGTACAACAATTGCTTCCCAGAGTTCATTCACATGAATAACATTACTACTGTATTTCTAATAATATTATCTTTCTCATCACTCAAGCGGAGTAATATTTCGAACCTATTAGAGATTTCGAGCAAGTCATCTATCTTTACCCTGAGGTTATCTAGCAGTTTTCCTTCGATT
>JAGDQP010008596.1:0-27413 GCA_022664845.1 Lepisma saccharinum
AGGTAGGTGCAGCTCATTTATCAGCTTTGCTAAAGGTAGGCTGGGGGCGTTGTACAAGCAGTATAGTTTACGCAGAGGGATAATACATTTAATGGAATAAACGTGTTGAATATTACTAGCTCTATAAGAACAGCGGTAACAAGTACCAACGTTAGTGGTCGTACGGAATTGGCTGGTGTACTTATAGGATTGTGAAAGGGCGTCCAACACGGACAACGCTGCAAATATAAAATAATATTTAGTTAAACAGTACCTGACGGGTCAGGGTCTTTAGATAAATTGTTACAATTTCCGGAATTGTGAATGGCAGTTGACCAATATAAAATAGTATTGGCAATAATATAAAATTTTATTTAGCTGTTTTAATAAAATTGTTGATGCTTGTAGCACCCTCTGGCGGGCAATGATTAAAATCCCTGAAAACGCTATTTACGTTGATAATGCTGTAGCAATGGTTGAGAAGGTAGATAACTAATGTCAAATTTATAGAAAAGGGCGATCACAGTCATCAGAATATACATTACAATGTGCATGAAAGACAATGGATGTATCTTTCTTGTTGATTAACCGATGGCAACATTGAAAGCGTGGATATTTGAATAACTTAGAATAAACGTTTTTAGGCGTACTGTCAGCTAGCAACCCCTGCTAAAAACTCACAAGTCGGCTATAGGAAACTGGCACAAGGGAAACGAATAAGCCTATGGTTATATCTTTCGTGTTTACGAAGCAAGTTTAATATGTCAAGCGAGAATGTATATAGAAATAAAAAATAAACCCTCCTTAAGGGAATATGGTCGTATTCGTCGTGCTGGCTACATGCGTCCAACATGGTGAAGGGTCATTGTAGATGGGTCATATACGTTACAAGGCATGAATAAGCAAGTTTGATTATTGGTATTGCACTTTTCGGTTTAGGTGTAAGCAAAGGATCTTTGTACACTGCAAAATGGGGAAATAACAGCTGTCATATCGGCATTGCGGTTTAGTAGAGTTTACGCTGCATGAGCATCTCTAGGTTGAGAATGTTACTTTTGAATTAGAGTAATTAAAAGTTCCAAGGTAAATTACGAATATTAATCATTATGTAGATGAACAAGTGGGCATTACCAGAGTTGTGCAATGGCAATAGGTTTATGCATCTGTACTAAAACTATGACAGCATTCGCTTGTTCAACAACGTATCTGATTAATCAAAATACTCCACCTATGTAATGGTAGAATAAACAATTGAACACACTAATAGCCAGCAATAGTGGACATTTCCGTATTTACATATTCAAAATAAATGTCTGAGATATGAGCTAATAATAGGACAGGTGTCTTTAACATACAGACAGATGCATAGAGTAATATTGTACCACGTATATGAATAGTTAATAGTAGATTTGACAAACAGATAAGAATTTAAATCTGGTCATTGGATTGGCAGGACATGGAATGTTATTATAATAAGCACAGATCTGGATTTAGCATTTGGTCATTAATCACGCATATAGATTTGTGATTGGGAGGACATGGAATTTTATTATAATAAGCACAGATCTGGATTTAGCATTTGGTAATGAATCACACACATAGATTTGTAATTGGTCGTTCAGGGAAGCGGATAGCACTTGTATAAATTGAGTGCAAAGTAACAAGACTAAGTTTTTTAATCAACATAAGACAAGTGCACGCTTGTCACTTTCGATGAAGATTAAAAGTACGACAAATGTTGGATTTAGCAACATGGTTCGCTGACGCAACTATTTCAATCGATAGCTACGAATACAAAGTTGCAGTATGCAAATGATGTACGCTACGTACTCCTGAGTGTACCACACGTTCGCAATTGATTAATGTTTATTGTAATCTCATTGGTTAATACTAAAACACAAAGTGCAATGGAGCTTGTTGATTGGCTGGTAATGACTATAAAGCAACGTGGGCGACAGGTACTGAACCCAGTTCCATAGCACCATGGCGAGTTGTACTTGTTCAAACACACACGTGAGTGTCAGTTGCGTTCTAGGGGCCATTGATAAATGGACGCCTCCCTGTTTTGTGGCATGCATATATTGTTATGCAGGTATTCCACTGGAAGATGGTGATGAGTAACATGCTTGTACCAACCTTTCAGCAGATGACGTACGAAAGGAAATTTTGCAGACTTTAGCGTTTTTTGATACATATCATTCCGTCTACAATATTCTTGTTGCTATACATCCTGAGCAAGTCATCACCACAGAACACTTTATTCGTACCTATATAGGGATGGTTGCTAATGACGATGATGTACAGGCAATCTACGATGTGCTGTGGACAAAGGACTATCAACACGGAGCTTTACTTTCAACGGAGGATCAGGATTAATAAATGAAACACAACTATTGTAATTAAAGAATAATCTTTATTCCATCATAAACAAATACAGTGCTTGACGCACAATATACAAGTTTTAGTGACAAACAGTTATAAAAAGTATACATGACAACATCAGGATATAGTTTTCCGCATTGCATTGACCATAGTGCAACAACCAGTTGCAAAACAAATAGGATACAAAGTTCATATAAACAAAATAGTGTAGTACCTCCTCCACTACAACGTTGAATGACAGTGTGCCACACGGGAACTACCACCACCACCACATGCAAACGCTTTTGTCTTGTAAACATTCTACCCTTGGTTTGCGAAGGATCATATAAACATGGTTACAAAAAATTTTGTTTTTTATTTTACCTGCAGGAACCAAAATGTGTTGCTACAGATACCGAACATATGACTAATTACAGTATTTACTCATGTAGATTTTCTGATCTCATATATACACAATGCTAGAAATTAATTGTCCACCCCCTTAAGATACATAGCTAATACATGGTATTTCTGTACACAACTATTGTAATGGTTATGACTCGTTTACTAAGACCACCAATGTAAAATGTAAAGAATAATACACAAGTATTCCAATAAAAAGATAAACATGTGTTTACTTTCACGTTTTGTTCTTAACCTCGAAATCCATAGGGAACTGTCATATATTGTTTTCTCTCAACAGGATTTAATTTACGTCGTTTATGCTGTTGCACAACAACATGGCGTTTCACCTGAGATTTAGAAACGACACGAAAGTCCGCCTTTCGCAGAATACGATTCGGTGTAACGATTTGTTTACCTTTATACGTACCCTTCCCTACCTTAAACATATCCTTGAATGTAATTTTCTCTCGTGTTCGCTGATTAAGTGTTATACCTCTAATTTTGATCACGTGGTTTAATTGACCCGTAGATATTTCCTTTAGTTCGAAACAATAATGTTTTGATCCTCCAGAAAAGAAACGACGCATTGTCCACCCCTCAGGCACTTCATCCTTAAGCTGACCTAGGTAATTACCAAGAGGCAACAATGGCGGTTCATTACATCGTCTAACATAGATAACAGTGTCGGTATCGCAGTACAAAAGTCGAGCTATACCCACAGTACTCATTGCCTCATACAGTCGTAGTCTCGCCCATGAGGAAATAAAAGCGGCAAGCATGACATTACTGAAGGTGTAAGGCGTATTTTGCGACTCGAAATCGCGATATGTAACAAGAAGTTTACTACCTACTAGATTTACATGCTGGATTTCCAAATGAGGAGCATACACGATCTCATTAAACTCTTCAGTTGTTGCAACAATCTTTGTTCGTGGAAGATCACACCTTTGAGCCCACTTACCAAACAAAGAATTTAAATATATTTTTGCAATGAATCGAAGGCCCTTGTTCTTAGTAATGTTATCATACTCAAGATGAATGCTCTCATGATTAAAATAATCCTGAATATACTGTTGTTTATTTTCCTCATCTTGACAATTGTCGGGAAAACCTCATGCTTCCTGCTTCATTTTAAGAAACGTTCCTATGTACCCCTGAAACAAGTCTACTGCATTTGTGATTCCCAAATCTCATACGTTTGCATAATGCCATACCTTGCTTCTAATGCAGCATGGAGCTCGAGTGTGCAAAAAACACCTTTGATAGCGCGTTCTTCATCCGTATGAGTACATTCAGTAGTATACAATGTTTCCATACACGTTCTACACAAACCGAACAATAGTTTGTTGTGGGCATTGTAGGGTAATATGTGAATGGCTAGATTTGAAAGGACTTTACAAAAGACTAAACCGTGAACCTGACTAGGATCAGACATGCCCTTGCGTTTATGCACAGTTACGAGTCCAACCAGAAGTGGACGGGTAGCCATGACCTATGGGTAGAGAGAAGTAAAATCCAGAAAATCTATTTGTTCCGTTTCATTGCATTCGTAAATTGAAAACATTCGGTGTGTCCACCCTTAAAGGCATCCTTCGGACATAAAGGTTCTTCAATATCTGAACAATGATCGCGAAGAAATGTCTGTATATCTGGAGACGTGTTTGTACCACTCACATTTCCATATGGACACAACATTTACATTACATGTTTGTCGTAAAAACTCTTCCCTTGTCATAGTGTTGGCATATCAAATGTTGAGACTACGACCTTTTTATCTATAGTTAAATCTCTGAGTTGGGTCTGGCATTGATGACCGTGGTAGTAACATCCGTAAAACTCATATACAGTACGTGTATTTTTATCATATCCGTCAACCTTGAAATGTTTAAATTGAGCCTCACCGCCACGTTCATAGCTTTGCAACTTGACGTTATGTGTATATTCAATATACCTAAGCCAAAGTATAGCTTGCTTGCTTTGATTAGTACCATGCCGAAATCCTAATGGTGGGATGACAGGGATGATGTTTTCTTTAAGGTACTGGGTTCGATAAAACATCACAGCACCAGCCGCGATCGTACAGGTATGTAAAAGCATTGCAGTCATTGTGTTGTACGTTCGATTAAATTGGAGAACTGAATAAGAGCCAATGTGAGGATACGTACGTCATTCTGGCAATAGGCCAACAGTTCATACTGAAAGTCAAATGTTCTTTTCCCTTTGACACATTGCTCATGCCATAAGGCAATAGCCTCGGCACCTTTCTCCGATTTAGTTCCTAGATCGTAATAGTCCTAGTCTGGATATAATCCAACATAATGCCGATTCCTGGAGAAGTTAAACAGATGTGGAAAATCTCCCTTCCGCAATCCCTAACGTTTTCGGAAGGTCTTACCATAGCCTTTATCAAAAGAGCAGATGTCCCAGTGACATTGCTTGCTCTGCAGCACCTGTCCCTCATCCCACCATTCTCCTAGTAGAAAGGGAACCATAACCTTTTCATTAATACTCATTTTTAAAAATGAAGGGTTCCCAACCTAGGCTTTTATTAGATTTATTATATTAATCCTAAGTTGAGAACCTTATTAATAAAAAGTTTACGGTACCCTTTCTACTAGGAGAATGGTGGGGTGAGGGACAGGTGCTGCAGAGCAAGCATTGGTAATGGGACGAAGTAAGGCCGATAAAAATTATAATAGAACTGCTTACATGAAATCTCTTCCCGAAAACTGGCATGCTAATGCTATGGAACTGTGTTATTTTGCAGAGATTGATTTATGTGGTAGTAATGGTGGTAGTTTAAACGACGTAGACAAGTTGCAAAGGTACTTTGGTGAGGCATATCAAAATATTGTTTATGGTCGTGTCTCCAAAACACGCCAGTATGAAAAAACGTACGTTGGTCCAACAGCGAAACGAAAGATTTTTATTCGGTTCGATAATAACCATTACGATGTCATAGAGAGTATTGCACCCTTGTTAGGAGATAAAGAGTATTGTGATTAATGTCTCAATCCCTATCTACACCGCCGCTGACACACATGCCACTATCTGTGTACTCACTCTGAAACCTATGGATGTGAATGATAAGTGTGAAAATGAATTAGTGCCTAATTTAATTTGTGTAACGCATCGATGTCATCAATGCAAAGATATTCATGAAAATAGCTATAAATGTAATGTTTGCGGTAATGCTGATGGCTCTCGTGACTTTACCTTTTATACTATGGATCCGTTTATTGCATATGTGTTAATGCAGGGTGCGTAAGTTTACACAGGTGGTTGCCTTGGCACATAATGCTCACGGCTTCGACAATTGTCAAGATGAGGAAAATAGACAACAGTATATTCAGGATTACTTTAATCGTGAGAGCATTCATCTTGAGTATGATAACATTACTAAGAACGAGGGCCTTCGATTCATTGCAAAAATATATTAAATTCTTTGTTTGGTAAGTGGGCTCAAAGGTGTGATCTTCCACGAACAAAGATAGTTACAACAACTCAAGAGTTTAATGAGATCGTGTATGCTCCTCATTTGGAAATCCAGCATGTAAATCTAGTAGGTAGTAAACTTCTTGTTACATATCGCGATTTCGAGTCGCAAAATACGCCTTACACCTTCAGTAATGTTATGCTTGCCGCTTTTATTTCCTCATGGCAGAGACTACGACTGTATGAGGCAATGAGTACTGTGGGTATAGCTCGACTTTTGTACTGCGATACCGACACTGTTATCTATGTTAGACGATGTAATGAACCGCCATTGTTGCCTCTTGGTAATTACCTAGGTCAGCTTAAGGATGAAGTGCCTGAGGGGTGGACAATGCGTCGTTTCTTTTCTGGAGGATCAAAACATTATTGTTTCGAACTAAAGGAAATATCTACGGGTCAATTAAACCACGTGATCAAAATTAGAGGTATAACACTTAATCAGCGAACACGAGAGAAAATTACATTCAAGGATATGTTTAAGGTAGGGAAGGGTACGTATAAAGGTAAACAAATCGTTACACCGAATCGTATTCTGCGAAAGGCGGACTTTCGTGTCGTTTCTAAATCTCAGGTGAAACGCCATGTTGTTGTGCAACAGCATAAACGACGTAAATTAAATCCTGTTGAGAGAAAACAATATATGACAGTTCCCTATGGATTTCGAGGTTAAGAACAAAACGTGAAAGTAAACACATGTTTATCTTTTTATTGGAATACTTGTGTATTATTCTTTACATTTTACATTGGTGGTCTTAGTAAACGAGTCATAACCATTACAATAGTTGTGTACAGAAATACCATGTATTAGCTATGTATCTTAAGGGGGTGGACAATTAATTTCTAGCATTGTGTATATATGAGATCAGAAAATCTACATGAGTAAATACTGTAATTAGTCATATGTTCGGTATCTGTAGCAACACATTTTGGTTCCTGCAGGTAAAATAAAAAACAAAATTTTTTGTAACCATGTTTATATGATCCTTCGCAAACCAAGGGTAGAATGTTTACAAGACAAAAGCGTTTGCATGTGGTGGTGGTGGTAGTTCCCGTGTGGCACACTGTCATTCAACGTTGTAGTGGAGGAGGTACTACACTATTTTGTTTATATGAACTTTGTATCCTATTTGTTTTGCAACTGGTTGTTGCACTATGGTCAATGCAATGCGGAAAACTATATCCTGATGTTGTCATGTATACTTTTTATAACTGTTTGTCACTAAAACTTGTATATTGTGCGTCAAGCACTGTATTTGTTTATGATGGAATAAAGATTATTCTTTAATTACAATAGTTGTGTTTCATTTATTAATCCTGATCCTCCGTTGAAAGTAAAGCTCCGTGTTGATAGTCCTTTGTCCACAGCACATCGTAGATTGCCTGTACATCATCGTCATTAGCAACCATCCCTATATAGGTACGAATAAAGTGTTCTGTGGTGATGACTTGCTCAGGATGTATAGCAACAAGAATATTGTAGACGGAATGATATGTATCAAAAAACGCTAAAGTCTGCAAAATTTCCTTTCGTACGTCATCTGCTGAAAGGTTGGTACAAGCATGTTACTCATCACCATCTTCCAGTGGAATACCTGCATAACAATATATGCATGCCACAAAACAGGGAGGCGTCCATTTATCAATGGCCCCTAGAACGCAACTGACACTCACGTGTGTGTTTGAACAAGTACAACTCGCCATGGTGCTATGGAACTGGGTTCAGTACCTGTCGCCCACGTTGCTTTATAGTCATTACCAGCCAATCAACAAGCTCCATTGCACTTTGTGTTTTAGTATTAACCAATGAGATTACAATAAACATTAATCAATTGCGAACGTGTGGTACACTCAGGAGTACGTAGCGTACATCATTTGCATACTGCAACTTTGTATTCGTAGCTATCGATTGAAATAGTTGCGTCAGCGAACCATGTTGCTAAATCCAACATTTGTCGTACTTTTAATCTTCATCGAAAGTGACAAGCGTGCACTTGTCTTATGTTGATTAAAAAACTTAGTCTTGTTACTTTGCACTCAATTTATACAAGTGCTATCCGCTTCCCTGAACGACCAATTACAAATCTATGTGTGTGATTCATTACCAAATGCTAAATCCAGATCTGTGCTTATTATAATAAAATTCCATGTCCTCCCAATCACAAATCTATATGCGTGATTAATGACCAAATGCTAAATCCAGATCTGTGCTTATTATAATAACATTCCATGTCCTGCCAATCCAATGACCAGATTTAAATTCTTATCTGTTTGTCAAATCTACTATTAACTATTCATATACGTGGTACAATATTACTCTATGCATCTGTCTGTATGTTAAAGACACCTGTCCTATTATTAGCTCATATCTCAGACATTTATTTTGAATATGTAAATACGGAAATGTCCACTATTGCTGGCTATTAGTGTGTTCAATTGTTTATTCTACCATTACATAGGTGGAGTATTTTGATTAATCAGATACGTTGTTGAACAAGCGAATGCTGTCATAGTTTTAGTACAGATGCATAAACCTATTGCCATTGCACAACTCTGGTAATGCCCACTTGTTCATCTACATAATGATTAATATTCGTAATTTACCTTGGAACTTTTAATTACTCTAATTCAAAAGTAACATTCTCAACCTAGAGATGCTCATGCAGCGTAAACTCTACTAAACCGCAATGCCGATATGACAGCTGTTATTTCCCCATTTTGCAGTGTACAAAGATCCTTTGCTTACACCTAAACCGAAAAGTGCAATACCAATAATCAAACTTGCTTATTCATGCCTTGTAACGTATATGACCCATCTACAATGACCCTTCACCATGTTGGACGCATGTAGCCAGCACGACGAATACGACCATATTCCCTTAAGGAGGGTTTATTTTTTATTTCTATATACATTCTCGCTTGACATATTAAACTTGCTTCGTAAACACGAAAGATATAACCATAGGCTTATTCGTTTCCCTTGTGCCAGTTTCCTATAGCCGACTTGTGAGTTTTTAGCAGGGGTTGCTAGCTGACAGTACGCCTAAAAACGTTTATTCTAAGTTATTCAAATATCCACGCTTTCAATGTTGCCATCGGTTAATCAACAAGAAAGATACATCCATTGTCTTTCATGCACATTGTAATGTATATTCTGATGACTGTGATCGCCCTTTTCTATAAATTTGACATTAGTTATCTACCTTCTCAACCATTGCTACAGCATTATCAACGTAAATAGCGTTTTCAGGGATTTTAATCATTGCCCGCCAGAGGGTGCTACAAGCATCAACAATTTTATTAAAACAGCTAAATAATATTTTATATTATTGCCAATACTATTTTATATTGGTCAACTGCCATTCACAATTCCGGAAATTGTAACAATTTATCTAAAGACCCTGACCCGTCAGGTACTGTTTAACTAAATATTATTTTATATTTGCAGCGTTGTCCGTGTTGGACGCCCTTTCACAATCCTATAAGTACACCAGCCAATTCCGTACGACCACTAACGTTGGTACTTGTTACCGCTGTTCTTATAGAGCTAGTAATATTCAACACGTTTATTCCATTAAATGTATTATCCCTCTGCGTAAACTATACTGCTTGTACAACGCCCCCAGCCTACCTTTAGCAAAGCTGATAAATGAGCTGCACCTACCTAATACATACACTGTTCATGTTCCTACTTGCAATTCTAGGTATCTTCCTGTAACGTAGTCCCCACCATCAAAAGATTCCCGGTTCAATGCTTGCACAAACATGTTCAAGAAACGCTGGCAACATGCCCACATGGACTGGGAAGCATCTCGCATATACACACACGATCTCGTTTCTTGATTCACTGCAATGCCATGAACAAGCTAACATCCTCCAGCCAGAACGAACCAATGAACGAAGGCGGAATTCGACGATCTTGACCGAAATTAATATACAATATATCACTCCCACACACATTATCCCTCCTCTTAACATATCCATTCAACAATATATATTTATTTTCTTCCTTTTCGGGTAACATACTTTGAAGACTACCATTCATCTTATTCACGCTTCATTACCCCGTTCTGACATAGCCCTTGTCACTGGACAGACTGTTACGACCCATTTATTCTTCAGCCTCAAAGTAACTGGCACATCTCCCATTCTTTAACTTTTCGTTTCAATAAAAACTGTCAACTTTAGTCTTGTAGTTTTCTCGGAAAATGACAAACGACTGTGCTTCCCCCACTACGTAACACAGTCCTTCACAAAACCATCCATCAAAGTATTCTTAATAAGCGCTGTCTGCCACTCATGCTCTTTTACGAGTCATACCCCCAAGATAATTAATCTTCCCCATTGTGTAGACAGGATAATAAGATGACGTGTATCATCCACCAACCCTCCCTATTGTAGTGGCACCGCTTTGTTCAAGTCAAACTGACAGCAGCTGTCACAAGTGAGGAGATAAGCCGATTAGAACGTCACACAAGACCATTTATCATTTCCCAATGAATAGATTGTAATTCAACCTCACAATCAACCAAAGATCAAAGGAAACGCCGTTGTATGGGTTATGTACAGTACTCTACTTATGAGCATAAAACAAATTTCCGGAAAAACAAAGTAAAAGAAAGAAAATGAATGAAGAGAGAAAATAAAGTTATAAGAAATACAATACTTTATGACACAATAGAAACTAGTTTAGGCTAAAGATATGAGAATGTTGAACAGGTAGCAGTAACAAAAGAAACGAAGAGCAAAAACTAATCCAGGTATAGAATTGTCCTCTCTAAAGATTCTCCATGTACCTGCTGGCGCTTGCATCTCCCCCTTTCCTTTTTCTTTGAACTGACCTTTGGGTTTTCAGTCATTCATTTGTTCTTTAAAGTTCTCTCTCTCTCTCTCTCCACAAAATAAAGAAATAATGAACAAGATTTTTAAGAAAGGAACTCTCGCGGTCAAGAAGCAACAAACTTCTGTTGACCTTTTTCTCTTTCATACACAAAATATAAAAATAGTTACAACGGATTTTTTTTTAAAGAAATAAACCTTCGCTCTGAAGAACGGCAAATTCCGTCTAAATTCACCATATTAAAACAACGGTATCATTGCGTGATCATTATTAACTAAAGTGTACACAAAACAAAATAAGTGTCTACTAAAATGAAATTAAAAAGGGGGTGTTAGTTATTTAAATAAAATACATATCAAAAGAATAATTAAAGATCATAAATATGTATATTATGATTCCCTTTAAATAGCATTGTTCTAAAATTAAAGTTACAAAGATTGAAATAAGTATAGGCCAATAAGTATGAAAACCTCAAATTATGTTATTTTGTTCGCGGTAATGCTGAATTTGTAAACAACTTCTTTCTACCTATTATCGCTTCCAAGATATGGCGGTTCGAATTTTAACATTTTAGACGCAGAATTGAGAAACTCGCAGATTATATGTTATGCGGGTCGGTGATACAATATGTGAAATTTCCTTCTCTCTAACTATTGTCGCTTCTCAGAACTATTAAAGCCTTAAAGAAGACGAAGAACTGCATAATTGCCTGTTTATATAGGTCTAATACGAAATTTAAAATAAAAATTTCATTTACTACTGTATGTCCTCGATGCATTGCATGAAATAAACAATAAAAACAATTACAGAATGAAATGTGAACATAGCGGGTTTCTACGGAATTCGAAAGCGAGATTGCATTTGAAACTGTATTTCCTCTGTGCATTACATTTAGTAAAGAATAAAGACAATTAGAGAATGAAATGTGCAATTAAAACCGAGATTGCAATTAAACTTTTAGCAGAGATTACACAGGGCTTCCGCTTGCTCGCGTGGAACTATTTTCATAATAAAGAAATGCACAAAAGCTTGAATGAGTCTATTATTTCGTTGCTGTCACCCAACTGTAGGAATGTGATGTAATTGTAATAATTTCTATATTCACATTTATGTGGGTAAGATTAATACAAGACTCGCATTTTTCCAGCAATTACTCACAATGTATTACAGATAAGAAATATTTTTATCTTTGTTCTTTGACGAAGTTTGGTACAATTTTGGTATAGAATTCCATAAATTACCCTCCTAGCGCTATTTTATAGATTATAAAAAAATCAAGATTACAGAACCGACGTGGTGTTGGAGGATCAATAAAATGTAGAATTCTACGCTATTTTTTTAAATTGTACTTTAGTTACCAGTAAAATGTACTTTACTTTTTCTTTTGTTTGCTGGAAGTATGCCCCAATGTTGGTTGTATACGAGTCGGTCGAATATTAAAATTACATTCGAAGAACATTGCTTGCTTTCCTTTGCGTTGTTTTAATTGCACAAGGTTTCCACTGTAACTAAACTCGTCTGGTACCAGGACCTGTAGTGAATGCGTCTATTATATATTATTCGGCCCGTTGGCGACCAGTTGAGATATTAATAGCCGGGAGATTATTCACAACCATATCCCGCATCTGCTCAAAATTAATATGTTTTAACGTTTTATTGTTTATAATTCCCTTAATTTTACAGGCATACTTATTTTTATTACTGGCCGGATTTAGCACATCATGCGAGTAACATTTAGGCCCTCCGGTACAATAATATCTGATATATGCGTCTGCCCCGTACGGGCTTGATTCGTTTTTACATTCGCCCAGATAAACCCCGATATCCAATTCTGGAGCGCAGTCAGCGTGAATATATATTATACTATCCGTGTCATAGTATAATACACGATCGCCGAGCAGGTCTAGGTAGAGGTATAGCTCAAACCTGGCATGGGTTGTTGTATATACCGCAATTACCACGTTTATATTTTTCAGGGCGACCCCAAAACTATCGTCGACCGCCCAGTTCAGCAGGCGAATCTCATCACCCACTGTAATGCACGATTTCACAACCGTGTTTTGGTCAGTTCATTTATTAAAATAGTCCTCCGGCTCCATAATGCTTGTTTGCTTAAGGTTTTCTTGTTGGACGAACTTACCCCACAGCGAGTTTAGCAATGCTTTTCTTTGCCTTATTTTCGGCGATTTTACTATAATCCAGCTGAATGCCCTCTTTCTCGCAATACTCTTTTACGAAGGTTGCTCTCTGCTCCTCGTTGACTCACCCTGCGGGCCACCCGTTACACTCGGTCTTCACCTACATGAACATGTTGATATATTCAGTGAAAAGACCGCCTTCTTTCTTCTCTTGGTCGTACATCGCGACCTCGTACTCCCACACATCGTGCTTCTCGAGCACCCGTGATTCTTTCTCGACAGCCTTTCTAAACTCATCGACTACCCAAACTCCGGTCAGGGCTCGCTCCTCATCAGTGTGTGTGCACTCCACCTCGCTGTTGTGAGTGTCAGCGCATGTTCTGCACCAGAGGAAATAATAACTTGTAGCCAGTGCGGTAGGGAAAGACCGGATGGTAGAGATTATCCGGCGCCAGCACCGTGCATTTTATTATTCGCTCGAATGTAGAGATGTCCGGACAGTCGGCAATGTCAATTTTCGGGTCGTCGACAGGGTATTTCTTAACCTTGCAGAAGTACTGGTAGAGCGATATTATGTCTACGTACTTTACCCTCGCCCCCGGTTTTACCTTGTTATAGAGCTGGGTAGCATCTACCCGGCCTCCGTACAAGCCATCCAGCGGCCTAATTGGCATTTCTTCGTCGCGGGGTGGGATCGCACGAAGTCGTGCATGTCAGGGTGTTCTCTGAGGATGTGCCGCCACTCGCACTCCCATATTTCATGCACTACATACCCCAGCTCTTTTAATCGCGCTATTTTAACACAGGTGCTCTTATAACGCGTATTGAAAGTGCTATAAGGGTCGTTATAAACCCGGTTGTCACACGCTGTGGGGTAACACCTTGGGCACCCGTGAAATACGCAACCCTTATACTCCCAAATATGCTCTGCGCCCTGCTGTTCCGAGCCCACATCTACCTTAAATCCCCGCTTGACCACAACTTCTCTACCATTACCGGCATGCTTAAGACTGATGTTTAATTTTTGGGCCTCATATACGAGCCACTGAACAGCTCCTACAGACTCGGTAACCCGCCATCTATACCCATTGTGCGGGATGATACCAATACTCTCCGGTTGCAGGATTTTTTTCGAAACACCAGATTACACGCGCTTGTAATATTTATTGTGTCAAGGAATGGAATTACCCCAGATAGAGCGTGAAACTCATTCAAAATTTAACACGCAGTATATTCACAACCTCGACACAATACTGTATCCGCTGCTCCTTAAATATGAAACCCGTAGCGCCAAGCCTCTCTTTCTCCGCCACAAACAAGCTCTGAAACTCTGCCTTCTGTCACATCTTCATATAACCCACATCTTAATATGCTATTCCGTGAAGTTCTCCGCAATACTACTGATTAGCCTGCGTGTAAAATAAATGGGGAAAGTGCCCCTTAGCCGTGGGTAAATCGAACGCCTCGCTTAGTTTACTTAACGCCATAGGGAGAAAGTTTAGGCTTTCAATAATCTTTAAGTAAAGGTACTACATACACATGGTTTTACAGCCCTGCATAATTACACGTGGTGTCCACTTTTTCTTGAGCATCATGCTCCGCAGGATAAAGTGGGCATCGTAGCCCTTGGCGTTATGGGCAATACAAATTATCCTATTAATACCCACTCTTCTTACAGATAACTCAGGAATTCCTCTATGCACGCAGTACCGTAAAATATGTGTTGTTTTCTACCGCAGAAATTACACGGATCATTACCACTAATAACACCACTGCTTGCAGACCACCAAATTCTGTTCATCTTCTGACTCTCCGCCCACTACTTCCTTCTTCCGACACTCAATATCATAAAATATTAACTACCATCTGCGGGGAATACAACCACAACTAGGTTGTATGTGGCATAAGTGACCGAGGGCCATCATATTGCAACATACAGTGCAGAATGATTCCACGCAGACGTGAGGGTTCCGCCCTTTTTTAACCACATAAGCCCTCAAATACATCTTACATACACACAGAGTGCCGCATAATGATTACGCTGCTGATTGGCAAAACACTCCGCGCCGTAAAAACCCCTATTACACTTTTTACAATAAATTACACTTTCGGTGGTGGTGCATGCTTATTTCGACATTTAGCACACAGAGCCCTTACATGTCCCGCATGCCGATCTCTGTTGCAAACTTTCTTGTGACACTTCTCACAATAGTAATTGTACGAGAATGCCGCTATCAGGTTAATAATTACATCGTAATTATTATTGTTGTGTACAAAATTAATACGTTTACCCTCAGTGTGACCTTCAAATAGTACCTTCTCGCCAGATAGCCCATCATACACGATTACTTTATACCCGGCAAGGTGCTGTTGAAATTTCCTAATTTCAGCTATACCCCCACCACCATTACTTATTTCCACATTAACCTTCTGGCATAACACATACACTTGTTTTTTCATAAATTTTGGATACTGATCGTGATATTTGTGCTGCTTCTTTTTATTATCGGTGTTATCGACTAATCCTACGGCGACAACCAGGGCATGAGCTAGACAGTGACTATCACTGTTTTTAATAAGAACTATGCCGCGGTTGCGGGCTATATATTCTGATGTAGTGGCGAAATTTTGTTTACACCACCCTCGCCCGTAGGTAGTTTGCCGTGGTGAAAATAGGCCAAAAAACGGTCCTGGTACAGAAACGAGGCGTTCGATTGAATTACTTTCTCAAGCACACTCCAGACATTATAGCCGCTGATATTTCTAGTCTCTTTAAATGATAGGTAAAACGGTTTATCTGGGTGATTCTGGTTAATGAAAGTAACGCCTACTTGGTGATGCCAAAGTACACCCGCCATTAAACGCTCTACTAACTCTTTCATTGCCTTCCCAACCCAGGCTATGGGGTTTTCAATAGCGGGTGGCGATTTTATCTCGACTGTTATTAATGTACCGTTATCCTTGAAACGCTTATAATACTGATGAGATTCGCTAACTATATTAAAAGTTTCCATTATAATTAGCTCTCAATATAAAAACTATTAACTGCTGGTCTATATAACTATGCTACCACAAAAGTTTTGGCTGGCGTTTTACTACAACACAAAGTTTTGTTTTAGCAAGTCCTGCTATAGAATACTGGGAACTATTCGCGACTATTCCCTATTGTCGTAATTAACCCTCAACATTTATTATATTCAATCTGAAAATAAATTTAAAAAATCCCTTTCGGTAGGCCTACAGGCTGAGGTAGATCTCGAAGTTTTTTTATTTACAAAAAATCAAATATCGCCTTATATGAGAGCTATCGAGAAACTGTTTATTGTTTTGTAGATTATTCATCAAGAGCTGTTCAACGATACCTCACAAGACACACACACACACACACACACACACACACATATATATATATATATATATATATATATATATATGTGTGTGTGTGTACTCGCTTTACTTCGCTGCTAGCGATGCCCCCAGACCCCCGTAGGGGGTTCGCCCCCAACTTCAGTGCTTTGAGAGGATGCGTCTCCTTTATTTTAACCAAAATCTCACTGCAACACTACACCACCATGGTATCCATCTGTACCCTGCGACGGGTGGCTGCGCCCCCAAAAGGAAGGTTTACCCCATTTATTGTAACCTACTCTTGATCATACACCTTCAAAGAAAATGTCGTTTCTCTACCTTCAATGATTTGGAAATTGGGTTTTTGGGCGGCCATTTTGGATCCAAGTTGATGAGTTTTTGGAAGTTTTCTTATGTTGTCGTGACCTACTTGTGATGGTACATCTTCAAGTAAAATTTCATTTATCCAGCTCAAACGGTGTGCAAAATGGGATTATGGGCGGTCATTTTGGATCCAAGATGGCGACTTTTCCCAAATATTGTAATACTTCCCTAAACTACTCGTCATAATGCACCTTTATGCCAAATTTCGTATCTCTAGCTCAAACGGTGTGGAAAATGTTTTTAGGTCCTCCATTTTGGATCCAAGATGGCGTCTTTGGATACATCATGTAATATTTTAGTAACATACAAATGATAATGTATAGTGTTACCAAACTTGATATTTCTAGCTGCAGCCGTTTAGGCTGTGTATTCTAGACAACAATGGGTTCAGTGGCCATTTTGAATCCAACACGGCGACTTTTTCAACATTTCGTAATATTTTCTTGAACTACTGGCGACAATACACCTTTATGTCAAATTTCGTGTCTCTAGCTCAAACGATATGGAAAATATATTTCTTATTTCCGCCATTTTGGATCCAAGATGGCGTCTTTGAACTCATTAGGTAACATTTTCGTAATCAAAAAGTGATGTTGTACCTTTATTGATTTCAATTGCCCCAGCGGTTTAGGTTGTGTATTCTATACACAATGGGTTCGGCGGCCATTTTGGATCCAAGATGGCGGCCGATTTTGCTTATTAACGAACTTAACCGAGCTATTAAGCCTAGAAACAACATATAAAAAATTGGTTCAAATATCTTCAAAATTATGGCCGCTAGCGTGTTAATATATATATATATATACTTTCATATCGTATCGATCTCAATAGGTATATTTTTCTTCGAAATCTACCTAATATTAATTATTTAATTTACAAGCCGTTGCGGAGGAAAATATTAGTATAATTAATATTTTTCCTACAGTATGTAAGCAGCAAATGCATGTGTCGATGCTACTCTTAAGTAACTATGAATAACTGAGGCGTTTTTTAATAACAGTCTATTAATATTGTCCATACTGTAGAACTACGCTATTAGCAGCTTGTCTTTTATTCTCAGAGATACAGCAGCAAAATGCGATATTATACAGAAAGCCTATAGTAGCAAGATATAATCTCCGTATACAGTATTTATACCGTATACTTGGCCGTTATTCTTTATTAAATACGATCTCGGTTGTAGGCTTCTATTTCCTTAAAGAAACACGATTTATTTTTAATAACAGACAGCGTGAAGAGTGAAACAAAAACACAAAGACATTTTAAACACATCACGCATACGACCTACGTGGGTCTTAAAAAGCTTTTAGCATTACACATGTAATGCGTGTGTACAATAAATTAAAAGGAATAAGGAACTAAGACTCTACGCCAGGTGCAACGTCCTTCTCAAAAAGACTAGAACACTTTTAACACTCGTTTCTTGCCTTAGGTTGTGTGCGTAAGAACCAAGGGCTATATTAATACTTTACGTTCTTGTTTCTTTTTCTTTTTAATCTTTCCAAAATAAGACATTATTATTATTATTGTTATTATATACAGTTTTCTACCACTCAAACTAATTTTTTTGCGCTAACTGTAGGTTATTAGCGTAATTGACAATAATAGTTGTGTAAGCAATTACGTATATTTAGCAATTTCTCCTCCCTAGTTGAGCAGTTCTCTCTGTGTGTGTGTGCCATGCAGAAAATTAAAACGACTATAATTTTAAATGTACTTCCAATATGGTCGCTATGGGAACAAGGTGTGGTGAGAAATTATTAAGTATACAGATTTCAAAAACAATTGAAATTACTCGTTTTTGTTGAAAATTGCTATATTTTAAAAACTAGTAAGCATGCAGAAACTAGTATTTTGTTTTTTGTACTTTCCAATATTCACAACTATTTCACTGTAATTTGTTTCACTGAACACTAACGTATTACCTCCTTTCCCTCTGATATCCCAGACTGGACTGAAGAGAAAGGTTATTAGGCATCGTGGGTGGTGCGCTGAGCAAGCGTCATATGTTTCTGGAAGCTTCTCGAGAAAGAGGTAGAATGTTACACACACTTAATACATGTTGTGCAATAACGTAATTCAATGCTGTAGTCGCTGCCACTGCGCTGTGTGTGTGCGCGCGCGCGTGCTAGGGGGTAGAATCACTGCTATGTTAAATAGGTGTGGGCGAAAATACCGTAGCCTCTGTAATCGCTGCTATCTTAAAAATGCTTCGTATCCTCTGTCATCGCGCGTTGGTGTGCTATGTTAGGTTAAAGCACTTGAGACCCATACAAAATGTATCATGGCTTCAATTTTCTTTTACATAAAGTAATTTACATGTTTCTAATATATACCATATATGCGGCAACAAGGCGTATTGCTTTTTTTTAAACGAAGTTCGCCCACGTACTAGCTGACAATATTATTCTTTCGAAGGGTGCTGTGTCGCCGCCCCTCCCACTGGAGATGGTACTGTCTGACTACTTCCCTTTCCCTCCCAAGGTCGGTCAAGTCTTGTGTCCTCCTCTTCCTCTTCTGTTCTACAGCCTTCAAAGCTGAATGTAACACAAAACTTCGGATTTTGCTTTGACCGTCCTCCACATCTGGTTTATTTTAGCATACTAACGTTCCTGTGCTTTCTCTCAGAAGTTTAGAAATAGCGTAATAGGTGGACTTTTAGGTAGATTTCGAAGAAAAACCTGCCTATTGAGATCGGTAATATGTCATATACTGTATATATATATATATATATATATATATATATATATATATACACGCTAGTGGTTAAGTTGCCATAATTTTGAAGATATTTGAACCAAATTGTAATATGTTGTTTCTACGCTTAATAGCTCGGCTAAGTTCGTTATTGAGCAAAATCGGAGCAAGGAGGTGGTCGGGGAGGGGGTTGAAATTTAATATATATATATATATATAGAAAGCGGCTGAATACGATGATATATATATATCAGCCCCTATGGAGATTAGAGGGAAACGTTGTCTGGACGAGCGGGGCTGGGGGTGGAAATTCGAATTTTTTAAAACCACGTCTTGTGGGGTATCGTTGAAAAGCTCTTGATGATTAACCGAAAAATCAATAAATAGTTTCTCGAGCGCTCATATAAGGCGAGATTTGAGTTTTTGAATCTCAAAAACACTTCGAGATCTACCTCAGCCTGTAGGCCTGCCGAAAGGGATTTTTTTCATTCAGAGGTGAAAGTTTTTTTTTAATGGAAGCAATCGCCTGTATACACGATGGAATAAAAAGTAAGTAAAAAATTGTATTATTTGATAGTATTTAAACCCATATCTGTAGACAAAATCCTATCATTTTTTAAAAAAGGAAAACATCTCGGGAAATATACCGTGAAATGAAATTAGGAAGAAAGCGGCCAAGACTTTTTACATACACTCCCAATATTGCTCAGCTTGCACTGGATAGTTGTTCATAAACCTCAGTCATGCAGTATTACCGGTTTCAGCAAGGGTTGAACAAGGGGACGTAAAAGTATTACGTGAGCACATTTGTCGTTTTAAATCCCATCCTCCCGTAGTAAGCAAAAATAAGCAAATACCCGATCCCCTCCCTTGTGCTTACGCAAGACATTAAATTTCTTGTCGTTATTTCGTAGTCCAGAAAACTGTTTAAACTCTTGAACCTACACTTATATGATTTAGATCGAATCTTACGTAAGTATTGATTTGATATAACCTCCCATTGTAAGCAAAAATATGGGAAGCTTGAAGCCCGTTCCCCAGTGAATGCTTACATAATACTTGAGTAATCTTCAAATACTAGTGAATTTTAGTCTATCTTCGTGTAGTAATCTCACACCAGGCAAATGCCGGGATGGCACCTTCAACATAGGCCCTGGCCGACACCTTCCCGAATCCTTTCCCCTCCTCTATCCCAGCCTGAGCCTTAGATGCCTGAAGGCTATAAATAAAATTAAAATTCAATTCGTGCAATAATCTAGCAGTTACACTGTGCCTTGCTCACTAAAAACACCCTTCGGTTTGATGCCACTTCATTACACAGTATTTATTTCCTTTACTCTAATGAACAGTTACTCAGTGGGAATAGCAATTGTCCACATCAGTAAAACAGATAAAAAATATATTAAACTGGTATAACTAATTACTCTGTCGCACCTTTTCATTGATAAAACTTTACATGGTTGTAGATCATACATGGCAATGTTCTAGTATATGTATTTCTGCTTGATGACTCAATCCATAACATTTCCTCGCCGAATGTACATGTTTAAGCCTCTCTGTAGGAAATTTAACAAAGGGTAAATTAAAAAATCGTACTAGGAGAGTATATATTTATTTTTATATATACTTAACAAGTTTGACAGTATATCCTGTAAGCACAAATATATATAAAGCAATGTAATGTACTATAAATATAAACTGAACAATATTTTATGGAGCTACATAATTGAAACTGCATTTGATTAAGCGGTTTTGGTTCAGAGAGGCTATAAGTAGTCAGCACGACGACTAATCATCGCCGCTGTATGTGTTATCGAGACCGGAGTCTGCTGTTATTTCAGGCATTTATTGTTTTATTTTATTTCATACTTTCGCGATAATGTAATTATATTTATTACTCTCATAATATCTAGTATGACACAAAAACCTTAGAAATATTATTTTCGAGTATTTCAAGGATACACACTGAAAAACAAAACCATAACATGTACATCTTACATTAACAATACGTAGTATAATTCTCTCTCTTTCTATATATGTATTACAGAACTCGCAAGTTCATTGCCGCAGTAACAAACGTTCGCCATTGGAATATATCCTGGGCAACATCAGGCCAGTTTTCATCACGAACATCTAACTCTCGAAGACCTCTTCTAATATTGTCATTCCAACGATGTCTAGGTCTCCCCAACGGCATCTTTCTCTCCGGCTTACCCAGCACGATGGAATGGAATATAATATTAATTCCCCCACCCCACCCGAGCTGCCCCTTCCCCCTGGCCTGCCCATCTTAGCCGACACGATTTCATTATTCTTATAGGATCGGGTGAATAATATCGTGACGTGCCCCTGGCACACAAAAAGAATTTTGTTGTGCTCCAGCGTACATAATGTTCAAGGGATGACCAAAGAGAAAATTGTTTTCTACCTTCGCAAGATGACTCCTTTTACTGTTTATTGTTTCTATATACTACTGGGTGCCTATTTAGTTCTCGATCAAATTGATGCAGAAAATACAACGTTGCATCGTCTCATAGTTTTCACTAATATTCTTGTAGTTTAAAAATGATCCACATAAGTTGAATAGAAAATTATTTTATATGTTTTTTTTTTTTCAATGTTGAAATTCATTAATCTGGCAATGCGGCTTGGAATACTATGATGTTTTATAGATAATCAGAGTTTATCAAAGTGTTTCAAATATAATGTTTGTTACATTGAAACACTTTTATCTTTAAAGAAAAAAAACAACAACTATTCTCGTGAATATTGTGTATATTTTCATAGTGATTACAATTACTGTGGTATTTTAACAGTAATTCCCGCAGCAAAACTGGAGATGATGATGAGTTACCTTCTCTGTAATTTATCTTTGAAGATGTTTATAAAAGGAACAAAACTTATTTCAAATAAAATAATTAAATTTTACAATGTATTTTGAATTTATTTATACTATTTGGCACCTTTACCACAGGCCTGGATGGGGAAGAGTAGGGAATGAGAAAAGTATCTGCCAGGACCTTTCCTAAGGTACAATCCAGACATTCGTCTGATAAGACTGAGGGAAGCCCTAGAAAACCTCAATCAGAATAGTTGACCGTGGAGTTCGAACCTGTGTACTTATCCATTGCCGATCCTAAGTCAGTAAAAGGTATTTGGAATCCTGAAGATGGTAACAAAGGGTTATGCAAAAAACGCGTGTCAGAAAATTCATTCTTATTAAGGGCTGTTGTTTCGTTAGAAAAAGTTTTGAAGCCTATATCTCCCTTCGACTGTTTGTCTCTCGACAACTTTCAACCCAGGAACTATTAGGGCCCCAAAATGGTTGAGGTGTCGTTGGAAAGGTTTCGGCAAGACAAGTTGAATTGATTTGAATTTTATTTGTGGCTTTTAGGCATCTAAGGCTCAGGCCGGAGAAAGGATACGGGAAGGTATCGGTCAGGGCCTATGTTGAAAGTGCCCTCCTGGCATTTGCCTTGTCTGAGGAAAAACTCTGGAAAAACCTCAGTCAGGATGCTCAGTCGCTGGGATTGAACCCACGACATCCCGAATACCACGCCAACAATCTACCACTGATCTACGGCGGCTCGGTAGGACAAGTTCAAAATCGTAATATAGTATGTATGTTCGGACGGATGGAGGAAAAAAATGTAACTATGTAACATCTTGTGAAATAACAGCTCTATCATGATGTTTAAAGAGTTGAATAATGAATAATGTTGAGTAATTTATAAAGTTTAATAATGTTTGTTTCAACTTTTGGTGTAAAATGGTATTAATTTGATATATTGATAATGCTGTTATGAACCATTTCTTTGAAATGTAGTGATTTATAGGTTCAGAGATAGGGAACTAAGTTTTGGTAAAGAGGTGATATGACCGAAAAGCACAAGTTGCTTTTTAAGAAAGTTTCGGAAGTCCTTCGCAAGATAGACAATGCACTGGCTAGTGGCAATGACCATGAAGGGGCTGAAGGAATGTGTGACATCTGGACAAAGTCAGGAGCTCATTCCCCCACCCTCTGTTTACGTCTGGACACAAACGTGACCCCGCGAAGAAAAAGAAAACGAAACGAAAATAAAAGAAACGTTCTTTTTTTTTCCATAACCAATGTTGCCGCATATATAGTATATACTAGAAACATGTAAATTACTTTATGTAAAAGAAAATTGAAGCCATGATACATTTTGTATGGGTCTCAAGTGCTCGCTTGCAAAATTGGAAGTCATTAACTTCATTACTTACCGATTTATTTTAATAAAAAGTTTACATGCTTTTAGATAGGGGAAACCATTCACAGTCCCAAGGGTGAGAAATCACCTTAAGCCAGTCCTGATGAGGCTGAATACCAATTACATACGTGTCAATGAAAGTACGTCAGAGCTAGAACTCCGACTATTCGAAAATTTCTGGCATACCGTATCATAAATTCGCATATTTGAATACTTCTTGGTAGGGGTAGTTCGGAGCCCACTTTAGCAAGAATTGTAGGTTCTGTCCTTAGAAGCTTTCCAGCTCATTTAGAATATTAATATCAAACAAAGTATTAAGACGAGGTAAAGCATGCGTGGTGCTTTGCATAGTTTTCTTTCGAAGTAATACATTACATAAACTTTATACAAACCAAACTCGCACCTGGCAGTGCAAATTTACGCACGCCAATCCTCCTTCGAAAAACTGTATAACGCCTGTTCTACGCCACTTGTTCAATACTTAGATTTAGGTAACCTGGACGCTCGCTTGCCCTCCCTTCCCCCGTTGTCTTTATTAACAAACGATATCGCTAAACACTTGCCATACTACAACGAGCAGGAAGGCTCAAATACACAGAGAAAATAAACAAGAGTAAAGTAGCTAGCTACTTGTGTTGTTGCTGCGTCTGTGTCTTCAAGCCCCATTCTACAACAGTGTGTCGAAGGTAATGATAAGTTTCAGATTTACTGCACGTATATCCAAATATTCTTTTGCAAGCGGTACAGTAAAGTCCTTGTTCTTTTAAACATTTCCAGCAATATAGAGACGTTTTTGAAAGAGACTAACGCTGTACTAACGAGTGACTAATAGCTGACAAGGTGAAGTCATATTCAAAGTTAAATATTCGTAATTACTTGGCGAGAAGGTGAATATATTTTTCTGCACAACACATTTCAATAAATTCCATCAAAACCACCTTTTTAACTATTACACTAATACAAAAAAGATTCAAATAGGTGGTAATTTTGCTAATCTTGTAATGCTACTAATACGTGTTAATACGGGAATTTACGTAGTAGCCTATGCGAAATTTAACTACTGAATGGGAAAATACAGCTAATGGGACATATAGCTTACATAAGCTCAAACCACTTGTGTCCCTAAGTAGAAATATTTGTCCTGAACGGAAGTTTCCGAAACGTTTTAAATAAATTCAAATTCAAATGCCAAGTTGAAATAGTGAACTGAAGCTTAAAAATCCAGTGTCATCGTAAATCACACTGTGTGATGATGCCAAGGAATTATGTATTTTCTTCGAACTGTTCTACCTTTCATATTTGGGGTTTATATGTTGAAGGCTGACACGGACTTAAATAGTATTCCTTTCGTAAGGAGAATGAATTTGTTTTACAATTTCAAGCATTGGCTTTAATCTAGAACGAAGATAGGGACTATGTATAAGACATAAGAAAACAAACACTTCCCATACCTCGATACTAAGCAATGTTCAACTGAATGGACAAGAGTATAAATAGAAAGACAGATTCGACATCGCGTCAATAAAACCACTTCCTAGCATTGGATATACATTGAGTCGGACGTTCTTTTCTGTATGGGATATAGGGATTCTTCCAGACATTCGTTAATGGGGAGTGTCGTCCTGTAAATCGTAGAGCACACACACTAACTTAAAGTTTTATACGTTTATAAATCGATATAAACCCTGCAAAACCCTACTTACGCCCCCTTACTACGGCTATATACCCCTAAACTGAAAATTCTGGCAGAATTCCCGATGCGATCGTTCTGAGTTTTAACGAACGGTTCATTGAAATGTTACAATAACGCAGATATTATACTAAGAATGATTTGGTTAGGTTAGGCAAATTCAAATTAATTATTTGGTTCTCACGGAGGCGTACGTTTTGCGACCCGTGTGTTTTGCGGACCTGAATACTGATTTACATTTAAATGCAAATGTTGTGCCTGTTAGCATTAATAACTAGACTAATACTTTTTGTCTCTTGATACACGTAAGACTCGTGTATATTTCTGGTTTGGTACAGGTAGGTTAGGTTACCAGTTTAATCTGGGGAGGCCACGAAATTCATTTTGGGAGATATCAAAATTGCATGGTGTGACCGAAGAAAACCCTGGTGAAACCTCAGTCACGGTAGGCTGCCACTGGGATCATTCCCAGGATCTTCTGTTTGTTGAGCCAATTTTCTATCAATTGAGCTACGGCCGCTCACTTTCTCGTCTTTATGATTCCATGTATGTTACTTTCACGTGTGTCAATCCGCCAGTTTTCAACATTGACAAATCACCTCGGTAAACATATTTTATATTTACGGACAATGATTCTCGTAGAATCTGATTCGTAGTTTTCCTTCCATGTTCGTGAAAACACATGCTACTATCTATTCTCTTTACATACATTGGTGTTATTTTATGTATTGCTAAGTGTCAAATAACTAATTTTATATACTTATACATTGTATGAACCCTTCAGGATGCTACGAGCTAAGTTCGTCACATTGCTGATGATAACCCTCGGCGAGCACTATTTCTGGGTACGAAGTGGGAAGGTAGCAGCAAAGGTCTTACTTAAGGTAACACTTGATATTTGTATCCTGAAACTGAGGACAACCCTAGAAAACATAAGTGAGGAAAGTATTAACAACTTGCTGATATATCCGCCCATTGGTGCATGATCAATAAAATATGTTGGCATCACTCTCAGCTGGTATCGTTCTTAAAAATGTTTGTAAATACTTAACTGCAGTGCAGATTGTATCTGTTCTAGTAGTCTACTTAAACCTCAGGTTTGGTGTAGAAACGGTCAACAATATTGGAACACTTTTAAGTATTAAATTTTCGAATTTGGTTGGCAAGAATTACATATCTACCTAGGTTAAATTTCAAGCCAACCAAAGTTAAACTAAACAAAACAAAACAAACTTTCTGCTCTACTTCTGGAAAGAGATATAACCAAATTGTCTTCTCTATATTCTGTTTAAAAGCAACACAAGAAAAATAGTATTGTATTTAAAATGAGGCAACACAAGAAAAACATTATGTTGCAAAATTGAGTAATGTTAGAATCATTTTAGAATTCAAATTACAAGTTATATTTTGATACAAGTTTACATTAAATATGATAATGAACTATATATTTAGAAACAAATTAATACCTATGCATTTTTACGCTAATCAATACTTGCCACAGTTAAATATTTCAGACGCATACTTTGAATATAAGGTTTAGTAACTGATTACAAATAATTTCAGATTCAAGTTAACTGAAAACAATTATTCTAATACAGAAATGACATTTACTAGAAATTATTTACGATTTGATTTCAGATCCTCAAGACAACCTGTTAAAAAACTTTATACTATAAAAATTACTTGAAAATGGTACACAATATTGAACCCAGAAGAAAAATACTAACAAGTTTTATTTTTAGACTATAACAAGAATAATAAATTTTAAATAAGTGCGTTTGGCTTGACTAGAGCATCACAGTTATCGGATGAATATTTATGGTGCAAAAACATTGCATTTTAGAGTG
>JAGDQP010008596.1:27513-62380 GCA_022664845.1 Lepisma saccharinum
ATATATATAATTAGAATCCATTTGACAAATGTATGCAAGTAATTCCGTTTCCAAACTCTCTTATCAATTATAGTTTTCGAGTAAAATAAATCTTGGGTTGTAACGATTCATCTACATACGCTACAAAGTCTGCAGATGTTTGTGGACATTTACTTGTGCGTTACAAGTGTAGACGACTATACTGTTATCTCGAGAAACAGAATCACTAGTAATACTAGTCACATTGTGATACCAGTCCGTGGACTTGTAGCTAGTATTTTAGAACTGTAAGTTTGAGAAATAGGAACTTCTGAAGCGAATTCATATTAATTGTGTAGAGACTAGTAATATTGTTCCAAAAGTTTTGAGAAACAGGCTGCTGAAAGCAGTAATGATATTTCTGGAGGTTTAGCTTCAGCTAAGAACTATAGTCTAGTGGAAGTATGTCAGACTTCTGAGTATGGAAAGTGAGTAACAGAGGTTCGAAACCCGTTCTTACCAAATAACAAGGCAAAAGTGAACAATGGAATAGACACTTCTGTTCGTAAACGTCGAATACTAATAAATGTGGAAGCAGTTAGCTGAATTCCCTTTGGTAGGAACGTCCTTGTAGAAAAAGAAGAAGACAACGAATATTGGTTGGAAGATGCAAAATAAAGTATCTGTGTGTTAACAGTGCAAATACGAAGAATTCATTTACCTGAAGCGTCAAGTTTTCTTGTACTTCTTTAACACAGAACATCTGGAACATGTGTTGCATAGATTTTTGGAAGCGAAATGTGTGGTGCAGTGATGACCTTTCATTCTGATGACCCGCGTTCGATCCCCAGTCTGCCCCGTGTTTTCTCGACTAAAACTATAGCTTCAGCTATTTACAGAACTCAATCAGAAATTGTCCGTGGGTTTGAGAGAGAAGAAGCATCACTAGCTAGAATCAGAAAGTAAACCGTGTGTTTGCGTTTGTTCTTTAGGATAATAATAATTCAGTCTAGTTTCAAGGGTTTCATTGATCTTTCTCTATCCTTTTCTTTCTTTCGATGATTTCGTCAATTCCTCTTTTTCTCTTTCTCTCTTACTCATTCCTTCTCCTACACACACTCTCTGTCATTATGTGAGTGTGTGTGTTTATTCTATTTCTGCAGATTATTATAAACATTAGTTTATTCGTGTCGTGAGGAAAATAGCCTGCCAGCACCTCAGTAAGGATAAATGGAACCTTTCGATTGCTAAGTCAACACTATAGCAACTGAACTACGGCCACTTGATCCATCTCGGTCTCCATGTCGATCCATCAACATGGCATTAAGAAGCAATATGCCGATTCACAGAGCGACAGGTTTATATATTATATTCGTTGGGTTTACATCTTATTGATAGCGTTTAGGCAGCCATGGATCACTACAAGATAAGGTTTTGTGAAATGCGGTAGGGAGTCGGCTAGGTCGTAAATTGAAGGTACCATCCCGGTACATGTCTGGTGTGGCTGAGGAAAACACTGGGAAATCCCAAGTCAGGACAGTCAGTCGCTGGTACCGGACCGAGGAACTCCCGAATACGAAACCAACACTCTCCAAAGTTAGTTATGATGACCGCTTGGAACAAAACATACTCATATCTACGTTTATCACACGCACACACACACAAATATTTGTCTGGAAATAGAAAGATCTTAATTTATCTCAGATATTCTCCATATGATGCTCAAAGATTCATACTTTTATTTGTATCTGTTGAACATTAACATTTATTATAACTTAGCACACAATATATTTTGTGTATTTTGCTACTAACATCTTCTTTGCAACGTAAATAATAGCACAATACCAGAAATTATAAAGCATAAATATCGTGCCCCATTTTAAGAACTGATAGTAAGAGACGTTTCGTCTCGCCTTTAGTGCATAACGTTAGTGTTCTATGGAATACTCGATTGATTAAGAAAGAAATAATTACCTAGTAACCATAGGTAATTGGCGTTCATTTTCGTTTCTCCATGTTTAAAACAATTTCATACAACTTTAACCGTACGAACTTAAGAAGGTGCATGAAAAATTTACGTACACTGTAATTATTATTCATTTTCTACATTTACACCCGATACGCTAGCGCCACTCCTGAGCGAGACGAATCTTTCAAAGATTTGCTAGCACGTTTGACAGTTTTCTGTTTCTTAAGGGGGCCCACCTTTCCACCCCTGCCTCTTTGCATCCCTTGCACAAGATGAGTTGTGCACTTCCAAGGACGTGCGTCATGAACATTTTTTGTTCTCTTCGCCTTGGGGCAGGCATGTCCCTAGAAGTTCTTGGATTACTGGAGTTCCGACATTCCAAGGAACTCTTGTGTTCCCTCTGTCTTAGACATCAGGTGTTGTGGGACGGGCTTTTGACCAGACATCTGGAATGTTCCTATATTTTGGAACTTTTTCTTGGAGGGTCCCTACCTGTTATATCCTAATTTTATGATAAACACATACAATTACAACACATAAAAGACGTCACAGGACATAACAGGACAACACAAACATAGACTTGATTGGCTTCTTTTTCGTATGGCCTCTTCTTCTTTTATCTGAAACGAGAATAATAGGATCAGGATAGGTGCGCGTGGATTGGGTTGAGCGTCACACAAAGTTTTTGTCGCCCTCCTTTCCCTATTTTTGCATCCATCTCTTTCTTGTCAGATATTGTATTTCTTTTTCTCATATTAGTAGTCTTCGCCTTCTACAGAAATTGGGGGGAGGTTGTTGTTGTTTACGTTGATTATGGATTATCACTCAGCACTCTTAATCTAACTTCAACACTTTTGAGATTCCCTCTTCTTGGCCCTCCCATCTTTCTTGTAAGCACATTACACTTCACACTCACTTATTCCGTGACTAGTTCCCCATGAACCGCTTCATTTCTGGTTTCCAAAGCATTTAGCGTTTTTTTAAAGAATAATGATTATTATCTTAATTTACTTCCAGATCTTCCTTCACCACATTTACATATCACATTCGCATACAATAAGCGTCTCTTGAGACGGGGTTCCGCCTCAAGGCGCTCTCTTGCCACTGGATTCCAGCGGCTACACTTGTACGTAAGAGTATATCTTTATTCAATATTAGTTTCTCATTGTTTTTGGTATAAATTATTTTTCCACTGTTGACGCGGTTGGCTCGCTTGCACGCGGACGCACGTTCGCGGCTGCCCGAGCTATTGTGCCACGTTCCCGTCTTCTGTCTCTATCTTCCTTGTCACACATAGCGGTCTACGCCATTTAGGAATTTTTCTTTATGGAAATTCGAGATTTTGTTAGTTAGCTCCCTGAGGACCGTTACTAGTTCCGGCGTTCGCAGAACTTTCTTGATGGGCATATTGAACTTTCTTCCACTATATGCATTAGATGTAATTTTTGACGAAAGGGGCCGTGACCAGTTAGAAAATGCAGCAGTCTATCGATAATCTCCAGCTCCATATCCAGTCGTTCCCCGACATCCGGGAAAAAAGCCGAACAGCCTCTTGCCCTTTTCCAACTCATCCCAGAGCTCCTGTCACGCGCTTGTTATGATGGTATTGATGTCCGCTTTGTTTGCTGTTAGTCTATGTAGTATTCTATTAACTTTATCCTGGTTGGCTCTTTTTAACCAGAACGTTGCGGCCAACGTTTTTACTTCAAGATGCATAGGAGGGACATCCAGAGCAACCTGGAAGTCCTCTACTGATGTTGTTCTGTAGGCACCTGATAGGCGCAATAGCATATGTCTTTGCGACCTATCTATTATTTGCCTTTGTCGGATGTCATCTAGTCTGTGACTCCAAACGCTGGCTGCATACCCTACAATAGATCTAATAATGACATCGTGGTAAGTTCTTATTATTTTAATTGGAATACTTAATTCGCGATTGTAATAATTCTTATTACTACTACTACTACTACTAATAATTATTAATAATAATAAAGTTATGTTACACTATTATTTAACTATGTTGCGATTCTTACCAATTTGTTTGAGATTTTTATTGCTTTGTTCTTAATTAGGGTTGTATGTTTTCTAAAATTTAATTTTTCGTCCAATGTTAATCCTAGATATTTTACATTCCTCTCTCTTCTTATTGTCTTATTATTCACTTTGATAATTGGACCTCTATTGAAATTTAGATTTCCCTTAAATAGTACGTATTTTGTCATATCCGATGATATTGTTAATTTATTTTCTTTACACCACAATGTCATTCTATTAGTCACTTCGTTTGCAACTCCAGGCGACTGGTACCTTTGTTCACGACCACCAGGTCGTCGGCATATCCCACCACTTTTTCAACTTGGCACATACCATCCAGCACTTCCAGACACGGCTGGAAGGCTAAGTCCCAGAATACCGGGCCCAACACCGAAACCTGCGGGCATCCCTTAGTCGGCGTTTTAGCCACGACGCCGGCCGCTGTTTCTACCTTTATTATTCTATTTACAAAATAGTTCTTCACGACTTTCCACAATTTACTATATAATTTGATTTTCTTTAATTCCCCTAATATTGCAGGCTCGAACAAGTTTTTGAACGCTCACATGATGTCGAAGAATATTTGAATTACATATTTTCAGTTGCCACTTTTTAATATGTAGATGCTATTGCACATCTCATTGATCGCATCCTCCGTAGATTTTCCTGGCCGAAATCCGAACTGCAATTTACAATTCACTAGATCTTTCCTTTTTTCATTTATTTTGCTAGTATTTTCTCGAAAACTTTGCTAAAAGTATTAAGCAAACAAATCGGTCTGTATGACTTGGGATTTTGTTTATCTTTGTCCTCTCCTTTAAGTAATATTATTAAATTAGCTTCTTTTCATGGGTCAGGAAACACCTCTTGGCTTATAAATTCATTGAATAGCCTGGCTAGATATGGAGTCCATATGATTGAATATATTTTAAATATTTCGTTTTCATATGGTCTGGACTAGGAGCCTTTTTTGGTTTAAGAGTTTTCAATATTTGTACAATTTGTTCGCTCGTAACATTTAGCTCATCCTGATCTCCCGCCTTGCAGTGTGGAGGAGTATTTGCATTCTCCCTGGTTCTTCTATTTCCCTCGTTGTCATCCTGGATGCAGTCATCGGGAAAATGTTTGTTGTATAGTAGTTCTATTGTACTTTTCCAATTTGTGGTGTGCTGGCCTCGGTCGTCCTTCAGTGTGTTTAATGAGCTTTTAACCTTTAATTTAGATATTATGATTTTGTATGTCATGCCACAGAGATCCTGGTTAAGGGTGCTTTCCACAAATTTATTCCATGTTTTCTTATTGGTTACCTTGAATTCTAACTCGAATTGTTGCTTAATACTCCTGTAGTTATGCAATCTTCGTGTTCTCAGAATGTGGTCTCCTGCCCCCCTGCAACTCTTTCTGGTAGCCTTGAGTTTTCTTTGAAGATTATCCAGTTTCTTTGTCCGGAATGTTTTCCTGTTGTTGATGATGTTTTTGATTATTGGAGTTGGGCATTTCTTATGGCTTCTTCTATCTTGTTTGTTGAGTCCGTTAGATTGCATTCTGGTTCTATCTGTGGAAGCAACAAATTCTTGAAATGTCTTCTTATTCAATTAGTTTTCATTATAGTTGAAGTTGTTATTGAGATCTAGTTGTTCATTATTGGTTTGATTCCCTTCAATATCTATTATAAAGTGGACGGCGCCGTGGGCGCTAGTAGTTGCATGTTCATCAACAATCCAATCAAATATACTATTACAAATATACCCCTATGTTAACGTTACGTCTATATTGGATTCCACCAACCTTTAGGGCAGGACTGCCCTAAAGGTTGGTGGCTGTCCCTCTTAATTGATGACTGTTAAATTATGTTGTTCGATTAACTCTTCAAATTTCTCTCCATTTTCATCAGTATTGGGGCAGTGCCAGAGTTGAAATTTAGCATTCAGATCCCCCAAAATAACCACGCCTCTATTTGAAAATCCATTTTAAATATCATCAAGTTTTTTTTTTATAAAAACATCTCTCGCAAGGGCGACTTGGCAATATATGTTTACTATTACAATTTTGTGATTCCCTCTAATCATTTCTACGCACATCGTCCACTTATCTACATATCTCAGGTTCACTAAGTCTTTATGTCTTTTTTAAGAACCATTACCGCTACCATTGGGCTGGGATCTTCAGGCAGTATTGTTACGGCATCCAACGGCATACCTATTAATTACCCTTATATGTATAATGTTCCTGCATACATACTATGTCCACATCTTCTTTTTCTTAACGGTGTTTAATTTCTGAAGTTGCCAATTTGGATCTATCTAAATTGATTTGGACAACTTTGAATGTAACTAATGTTGTCTTGTGTGCACACAGCAGGCAGGAAATTTCTCAGTCGGGTTAAAAGCTATTATTTCCTACGCCATAACAAACTGCCTGTTTACATTATTTATTTGAAAGGGCTCCTCTCTTCTTTCGAATACCTTGTGTATTAGTGATAGCAGATGCGTGGGGTCAGTAGTTATACCATTTGATCTTAGGTTGATTTTATCAACCTCCTCTATTGTCGGAAAAGTTATAGTTTTCCCCTGATGTTCCTCACCACCACTCTAAGGGATGCCGTCAGCATCTGCGGTTCTTCCAATTTTGATAGGTTGTAATTTAGGTTTAATTCCTCATAATTTTTTTTCAGATGAAGTTTTGGTTTGTCTGTGTTTTCTTTTTCTATTCATTCACCCATTGGTCTCTCGTCTCTCGTGTCTTCCCTTGTCTCCAAGTCCGTTTCCAGTTCCATGTCCTCCACCGATGTGGTATCTTTCACTCCTTTTTTCCTATATAATCTTGGAATCCAAGAATACCAAGATATCCTCTTCTTCTTGCGAGTCGTACTTCCTTCTGTTTTTACTTTTTCTATCTCTTCGGTTTCTGCATCCTTTCTTTCTTCGTCCCTTATTCGGTTTGTCAGATCCATAGTTATAATTTCTTCTCTGCTCTATTCTTCCTCTTCGTGTCGCTCCTCCTTGTTTAAGTCTTGTTCTGGTGCTGTTGATATGGTTCTAAAGAGTATCTGGTCGTTGACTATCATTTCAAAACCAATCTTGTTGATTTTATTTTCTCATTCTTTATTTTCTTCAAAACCATGTATGAATCCGCTTTCCATAATCCCATTCCAATCGCCGGAATCGTAATTTTCTTTCTAGTGTTTCCCCGCAAAGTCGACAGCAGCTCAAGTGTCAAATCCAAGTCACTTACGAAGTTCTCCCTTGACGATTTAATATACATGAATCCGCATCCGTACCTATTTATTGACAAATATACTTCAAGATTTTGGTCTTCACAGACCTCTATTTTTTCCTTCACCATTTCATTCAAATTAAATTGATCGTGTGTATGGGCCACCAATTGGGCCAATCCTCTAAAGAATGTTCTGAGTTCCGGATTTATGTAGTAGATAATAATTTGGTTGGTTTCTTCAAAATTGATATAGCCAAATTTTATTGAGAGGTAGTTTTCCGTTTGTTTGGTATAGCTGTTTAATAACCAATTGTTTATAAATTCTATTTTTTTATTTTTGTTATATTCAAATAATCTATCAAGATTTCTTTTTTGTTTGCACGGGGGTAGTTTCTTTTTTATTTTAGGAGTATCGACTTCAACCTGATTATGGTTAAATTCCATAATCAAATTTATCGATTGTTCTCTGCAAGCTTAACTTTTACTGAGGGCAATCTTACTGTTTTCACCCGCACTTCTTACCCCTTTGATAGCACGGTACACATACCTTTGTATCCTTTTGTTTGCATTCATTCTTCTTGTGATCATTTCCCCCGCTTATTCCACATCTTGCTTCATTTTTCCAGTAGTTAGCTATGTGCCCCTAGTCAAAACATTTCAGACATTGCGTAACTACAAGGTAATCTTTAACGTTTGCCACCTCGTATCCGATGTAAACGTTTGGATTCTGTAGTAGGATCTGCCTTACCTGTTTCGGCACCTCGATAACCAGATGGTAGCGGTCCTGATTTCTTGGTCCTGTTTTGAATCTGGGTTTAAACAGTTGTCTTTGCTCGTCCGTAATGCTCTGTAAATTCCTTACTAGAAGTTCTTCGATTACTTCTGCTTCTTTCATCTCCGTTGGGATGCCGTAGATGATCATCATAAGATTCTTCTTTCCACTTCTGTTTGATATATCAAAATTGTTCTTCATATCTGTATGATTTGTTAATCTTTCCTCATCTTGTGGCGATGACATCTGCAAGTTTATTGCGGTCTGAATCATTTGGAAGTTTATTTATCGTTTCTTTGGATTGTTCTTGTAATCCGAATTCTGGTATCTTTCAGAGTTTCGCCCTGTTTCGGTCTGACTAATATTGTTCGTTTTGTATTCCACTTTTTTTTCTATTATTCTCGATGTTTTCGGAATTCTAGTGTTCTTTTTCAAGACATCTGCAAAGCTAACAGATGTTACTTGCGTTCCTACTACCTTTGCTTTTAGATTTCCGTTTTCTGCGTACAATTCAATTATCTCTTCTTCCTGTCTCTGCAATTTATCTTCTGTTTCTAATCTCCTATGTTCAATTTGGTTGACGGTTACCTCCAATTCTTTTATTTTAATTCTTCCAGTTATTGCTTCTTTCTTTTAGTCTTTGATGGATTTTTCCAATTTGTCTATTTCATTAAACCTGTCTCCAGCCCTTATTTGCCATTTCATAGGTTTCATTTCGCATTCTTCTAATCTTGTGATTTCCCTTTCAAGTTTCTCCTGATTCCTTTCCAGCTCCATGATTCTTCCTTCTAAAAATGCATTTCGTATCTTAAGTTCTTCATTTTCTTTCTCGTGCTTGTATCTTTTGCTTGACTCCTCCTCCTCTGGTGTTCTTAGTGTCTTCTTTGTTGTCTCTTCCTCAATGAATAACGGTGTTTTCGACCCACAAGGTCTTGTGTCCAGATTCTCCTGGTCAGCGGACCCTTTGCGAATAATTCTCAACGATGTTGTTTTGGCTGCTCCATCCTTATTGACTCTTTCCTACTCCGCGTACACCTCGTCCACAACCTTCTCCTTTACCTCTTTATCTTCCTTGTTTGATCGTGATTTGCTGACAGAAATCTCCTTTCTCTTCACTTTCTCCATCCATTTAAGTCTAAATGGGTTGTTCGGATCGATATCCGTATCATCAGTTTCATTCCTCCACTCATGTACTAACTTCGTTGAGTCCCGTTCGGGTAATGTCTGTATGGTCGAACTTTTTCGCCATCCTCGTGTATTCTCGCTCGCAGTCTATATGGCACAAAGACCAGTGAAGAGTATCGCTCACTAGAGAGAAAGTACGACACCCGAGTGCCCGGCTTCCTGAAAAATAGGGTGGTAACCCGCGGGACCTATCCAAAATGTTCCCGGCAAAATTCCATGCCAGAAACATCCCTAAAGGTGAGGTCACGAAACCCCAAAAATATCAAGCACACATCCCTAGCAGCACCGGGGATATTGCCCACTTAGCCCTCCATACTGTCTAGTCACTAATGCACAGAAAAGAGAAAAATTTTCGAAGTCTGTCCTCGGGACTTAAAGGTTTTTCGCTTAAAAACAACCAAGATCGCCGGAAATACTAAGTCAGATGATGTGACTGCTTTTGATGTTGACGTGTTCGTAGTCTATTTTAGTTCCGTAAGATTAACATTGAAAATTTAGGAGTCAAATAACTCAGTCGAAAAAATCGCACATACATAAAATCCGCACAAAATGTTCTCCTCGATAAATAGAAAAACATTCTGTACTTACAATTGAATCGGCAGTTTGAAGAAGGCAATAAACGCCAAAAATGTGAAAATCTACTTTATGCCGGATTTGATATCTGGAAGGGATGGCGCATCTATACAATATACAAAGAAAGCAAAAAAACATCAGTAAAGCCTTCAAAAATAGGTGCGAAATTGAGATGGGCAAAACTAGCCTAGCAGCTATTTTTCACTGCTACATGGGATAAATTACTATGACTGCTACAACCGATGAAAAATAGCAGTTACTGGCTTAGCTGAGTGTACGGAATTGATATAAAGAGCTCTCAGAAAGCGCTGGGTGCTAGTTGGCTACGTGGAGTAATGGATAATGCGTTGGAGTTGTAATGCAGTGGTTCCGGGTTCCATACCAGTTCATCGCATAATTTTATTTTTAAAGTGATTTATATTTTATTTATATTTTGAAGGGGTTATTTTGAAATGTTACAGTGTAATTTGTTTTATAACTATATTTGCATTTAACGGTTTTTCTAATATTTTCCGTTTATTCGGATTCTGTAGTCCAATTCAGATTTAATAAAATGGTAAAAAAAATGGGTAATGCATTGGACTTGGGATTCAGTGGTCCCGATTCGATACTCCTTCACCTAAAGCTTTTTTATTTTTAAGAGAAAATCCTTTTTATTTTGTAGTTTCGAAGCAAAGCTCTGGTCTTGCGATTAGACTGTTTTCTTCCTTTGAGGCAGTGAAAACAGTACACACATTAAACAGTCCATAAAATGCACATAGTTTAGAAAAAATGAACCAGCAATTTGAAGAAGAGAACAAACACTAAAAGATCGAAATTAGTTTTTTTTACTAAAAACGCGCCTCAATTTATACCTGCTTATCATAAGGTAGAAGAAAAGAACGATGGCTAGTTATAGAATGATATATCTGACCTTGGAAATATTAGTCAGTTTAAAGAAGAGAGCAAGGCCACTAGCGTCTCAAAACAAGAAGGTCTATTTTCGAATGTCTGAGAAAACACGATTCAATCGCGTGTTCAATAAAAGAGAACACCATACCTGACTTTACCAAACTTCTACGTGCCCTTGGTCACTAATTTTATTAAATTTCCTAATGCGTATATATAATAATAATAATAATAAATCACAGCCACATTCAAATCCACTACTGGATGAGGCCTCTCCCCGAAGGGAGGAGTTGGTCTACTGCTCCCACGCTGAGCAGACGGGTTGGAAGAGGAGAGCCGAAGCTCTCTCTGTGATCGCCAGTGTCTTTTATTCACAGCAGCTCTCCAATTGTCCTCACGATGCTGGGTCAACACCAAAATTTTTGAGCCCCCACCGGGAATCGAACCCGGGACCTCTCGCACTGAAGTCGAGCCCGCTACCGACTAAGCTAGTATATATGAAAAGAGAAACTTTCTTTTCTTTTAAAAAAAAAGCAAAGAAAATCACTTCATGATTCGATCTTGGGTTCTCCGTATTACCTTTCCGACATGCTACCAATCCACTAAATTGATAATTGGAAACTGTCTGCTTGTCAGTCTCATTTACAGCGAAGGAGTAATGCGCCTATGCGAGAATGATCCCGCCGTAATAGGAGTTCCTTGTATTTGAGACATTACTACAGGGCACTTGTGACTAGCGACAGGAAGAGCGCATTGTGAAAACACGAGTTAATCGTGCCTGCAATAAAAAAAAATACCGTACCTGACTTATCTAACGTCCACATGCGTTTGTTCAGTAATCTTATTAAATTTTCTAATGCGTTTATATATATATATATATATATATATATATATATATATATATAAAGAGAAACGTTATTTTCATTAAGAAAAAAGCTACACCAGGTTTCGATCCAGGGTTACTTGCATTAGCTTTCGAACATGCTATCAATACGCTAAATTGCCTACTGGATGCAGTTGTTTGGAAGTACTATTTACTGTAAGGAGTAATGCGCATGCGCGAGGATGGCTCAGCTCTTTCTGTCGCAAGATTTTTTTCCGCTCGACACGCAGGGCTGGGCAGCCATTTCGGCAACTTCCGGAGCACACTTGGAAACACTTCCGGTACGCCACAGAACTTTTGCCTAAACAAAACTTTTGTGTAAACAGTACTTTTGCGTATGCCCACCGCTAACAGGAGGTTGTGCCCCCCCTTCCGCGGCTGACGCCGCCCAGCTCCCTTCGCACGCACCCTGACTCTCGCCCCTTGCACAGCCCTGGTGGGTTTATATACATCCTAGACTTAGTGGCATCCTTTAAAATTGTAAATCACAACTTTTATTAAATTTCCTTTTGTGTATTTACATAAAAAACGAAAAAACTTTAATTTTCTTTTAAAAAAATATGTAAAGAGTCAACGCCAGAGTTTGAACCCCGGACTATTAGATGAGCTTTCCAACGTCTTGACCAAAAGACCAAAATGCAGCTTTCGAGTTGAGCGCTTCTTGCTTTTACTTATCGTTCAGGATAAGCGAGAGTGGGCTATTCCTACTGGAAGTGTTTCACTTGGCTGCCCAGTCCTGCGAGAAGAGCTGAAAAAAAAAACTTGCCTTTCTGTCGCTAATCGCAAGTTATACTAATTCAGCATGAAACAATTATGCTTCCCCCTGCCCACCGCTTTATACTTTCCTGATTTAATTGTGTTTTTGATATACTGTTTCTTCTCCACCAGTAAATCCAAGCTCCGATAATTACATAAAATAGTTTTACAACAGTTATGGTAGGAACTAAACCACCTTTGTACATATCTCTACTGCACACGTAACAGGATACAGATAAGTAGGTTAATCTAAAATATTGTTTTAAACTTCTTTTTCACAGACGGGAATAACTAACTCGATTTAGATACGTTTTCATACACTAATATTTTTAACTGCTATTGTTAACAGATGTTTACATATAGCAACTATTCCTATCACTGTTACGGAATAAAAGCAGTTTTGCACATTTTTAGGGCGAAATTTCTGTCAGTGGGTAGACGAAAAATAATTGAATTTATTACATAGGCCCCCTACTTGTAACTTTCGAGTTCATTGTACATACATTTCTTGTAAATAACATTCATTTGAAGGTTTCTATTGCGTTTTTCTTCATTCTCTGGTCGATATTTCAATTCTTACGTCTCAGCACTTAAAAATGTGCAGACGTTTTTCCATACGTTTGAAGAAGGAAACAAATCCACCAACATATTTTTTTAACTCTACAGGAAAAAATACAATACTTGTAAACTGTCCGAGCAGTACGAAAGTATCGGAAGACCGTTTTGAATATTCAGTAGCAATATTGTTTCCTTTAAAAAAATAATAAACATATACAGCTTTCATTAATTTTCCACAAAACAGCTTTTTGGATTTGTTTCCTTCTTCAAACGTACGATTTAATTAGTGTCCGCTTCGTTTCTCCCTCCGAGAAAACGTTTCTTCAAGAGCTCAAAACACACGCGTGCACTCACTATCAAAACCACAACTCAAGTCCAGTGTTGACAGTGTTGACAAAAGGACAATTTTGTTTCAAGTTCTGTAAGCGATGTTGTATATTTAAGACGTGGCCTTACCAGCTATTGAAGAAATTGCGGTTTGGTAACATGAGTTTCGTAGTCTTAAAAAGAAGTCTTCAATTAATCCAATATTGATTTATTAAAGTTAGAGTTATGTACAGCAAAAAGTAGATACAAACAATAGAGATGAGTACAAGCGCTTCGAGACTTAGAAGCGATTCAATCTGTTCTTAACAACAGCGAACAGAATGTAGAGTACAGTTGATGTTACGTTTTAGCTCAGAGAGAGATGACAAGTTACAGATATCGAAGACTAGTCAAAGGATGTGAGTCTCGATTCACTCTTACAATGTAGTTTTAATAACTCTCTCTTTCGATCTTTAAATTCCACGTGTAGCTAGTACATCCTTGTTAGCGACACAGTTACTATACTTATCACGTGTTTGCAATGACAGGGTCTACCATGTGAGTTGGTAACCCAGAACTCATTTAACAATATAAAAGATCTTACAGAATATTACACGTATAGACTGAAATATACTTACTCTCCTCTTTTCTCCTTCACAAAGGACATAAGTATAAAAGTTCATGAATATTTATTCCAAGAAAAGGACGGAAAAACTTAATTAAAGAAATAAAAGTTACCAAATACCCATTACATGGGCCAGCCGTTATCTGTTGCTTTGTTGGTTACATATTATATGATATTAACAGCTTGTCCGCTTCTATTCCACATTTACATCCTTCTAAAAATATAATAGAAAATGTTACTTTCCAAATATTAACAATAAAATGAAATATTAATACCCAATATATATATACAGTGACACCTTCGCTTGACTACTGTTCGATACCTGAGAGTGTCTGTGGTGTAATTCATAAGGTTACTCAAAAATATTTAATACAACAAAAAATAAAATCCTTAAAAAAATGTTATACAGGGAAATCCTAAATATGGAACACCAGCACTTTTCTTTTTTTTGCGAATCTACAGATAGTTAGAAAACTAAGTTAGTCTGTAGTCCGAATTATCCTTAAAAGTTGCTCAAATTCACAAATATGTTTTTATTTACCTAGCCTTCTTAAAAGTATTACTCTTTCCTGTAGAAATTGTTAACTGGCTTTCTTCTGTCATTTCTGTTAAATTTTCGACTAGTGAACTTAATTTGATTGGATCATCTATTGTTTTGTTATGACTTATTTATTATTAATGGTTTTATACAGATTTGGTAACAGAAATTATCATCGTCAAGGCACCTTTTTACATACTTAATACACTTACATCTAAAACAGCAGCAATTGAGTAATAATACGCTTAAGATTATCAGGCTTAGATAGGTGAGCCAGGAGAAATGGCTTACCTTATCTGCATGGAACAATTTCCATTGCTGTTCATCGATTTCTTTTCGACTTCATCTATTTTATAGCTTGCTAGTTTTAAGTCCATTCCGGAATTCCATAAGTCCATATGGAATTCCATAAGTCCATAATTGTTATGATAAGTCCATATCAGAACAATCAAGAGTTAAGTTTAATTCAGGATAAATATTTCCTCTGGTAACATTTGTTTCAACATTAATTTGAGCTTGTAAAATTGCTTTGATTCTGTAAGCTTTACATTTATTTGCAAGTGAAATTATGCCGGTGCTTTCAATATCAACGCCGTATGGTTCTTGACCTTTACATAGTATAGTTACTTTTTCTCTATTCGGAGCTACATAAATCCATCGGTTATGATTTAATGTTATAAAAATACTTGTTGTTATTTGCACTATATATTTACGACATTCTCTCGGTATTTCAGATACATGTTGTAACAATTTGATTTCACATTCCTGATTTAAATGAGATGACAATATTGGGAAGCTTTGTTGACATAAGTACCAATTTTGTCATTAACTCTATACATTGATTATATTCGTTAGTGGTCATTTTAGCACAATATTTATTTACGTTATGTACTAATAGATACGGTTTTTCCGGCTGAATGAAAACATATTCTTAATTTGTTCGTCGTATTTCTTAATTTGGGTGGAAAGGGCACTACTTTATAAGCAGAATATTTTACAGAATCTGTCAATGGCAAACGAATTACGTATGCTAACACACCTTTATTGATAAAGACATCTAATTTCATTATTTTCATTAGTAAATAGCCATTGTTAATACTACTGGCTATTGGTAAGGACAAGCCTGCATGTAAATCACTAGCGCTCGCTTTGAAATGTTGAAATATTTCAAACGGTGTTATGATATGAGGCTGTAATATTCCATTTTGTGCATTGAGTATGGCATCTAACACAATTTCATACTCTTGACGAAGGTCTCTTAAGTACCTGTTTATTCTTTGAACATGATCATTTAGCGTTATTTTAAAATTAAGGTCCATATACGCTCTTTTTACTTTGTTTTCTCTTTTAGATATTTCTTTAGCTAAAATGCCAAGACCATTGCTAAGAATTGGTTTATTTTCTACTACAGTTTTTAAGGTTTTATTTACGCCTAACAAGGTAGATTTTACAATTATCATTTATTCTTTGCTTAGCTTTAAGAAGTCAATTTGTTCCTTTTCTAGATTAGAAATGTGTTCAGAATAATTATTTGCATCATTGTCATCGACCAACCCAAATAAATATTTAGCCGTCTGTCCTACAAAATTAAATAAACCTGGTTTATTCCTACGTGCTGAGACATGACTTGTCTGTATTATTATATCCTGTATTTCAACTACATCCGCTAACTTTGCATTTACTTGATTTGCAAAGAGTGTTTCACAATTTGTTTTGTTCGCTTTAACCACAGAATGATCGTATAACGACTGAGTCCTATCTATATAACTCTGAATCTTAAGAAGGTTTACCTCAAGTTGTGTTAGATTAACAATTGTCAACAATTGCCAATACGTATTAAATAATTCAACGTCTCCTATTGATGAATAATAAACACCCACAGTTTCCTCAAATTTCCTGACCTGCGCCTTTCCCCCATTATTCAACAGAATACTCAAAATGGTCAGAATCATTACAGTCGTCATCTTGACCTCTACTTACACTTCCTGTAACAAACGAAACGAAAACTAATTACTCTTAATATTTGCAAAAAAAATATCGCTACAGTGCAAAAATTAATATTTCGCGAAATGATTATCTATTTGTAAAAATTTCACATAGCTAAAATAACTGTTAAATTAGTTGCTATACGCAAAAATTTGTCGATTCACTTTATTTACACAATCGTGCACTTATTCGCCAAATATTTTAAAATCTAATGCAGAAAAATAGGAATTTCGGATTATATAAAATTCTTGTAAATTAGAACGCTAATTAATAATAAATTTTTAATCTATTCGCGTGTACCTTTAAGGTTTTCCTGCCTAATTTCAAGGTGCAGTTGACTCCTTGAACACAACTATTTCGAAGGAACCACGAAATTTCGAATCTAACTTCTTTGACCTACCTCTGCGCACGCTCTCGTCGCGTTATAGCACTTGATCACCGATTCGGAAAAGTTGTTCATTTTCACTTTTGTCGTAGTATTTCTTACTTTTTTCCTTGTTAACTATTAAATGTTGTCTTGCCATTGCGTGTAGTTGCTGCATTGTTGTTTCATTTTAATTACGTAATAATCATAATTATAACTGATGTCGTTCGGTTTCTTTTGCAAAACCCCAGGTATATTTGGATCTCTAGCGAGTAATAATTCGAAAGGCATGAACTTTGTCAAAAGATTGATTGTCGTATTGAAGGAGAAGGTGGCATACCCAACCCACTCATCCCAATCTAACTGGTTTTCTGAAATGTAACATCTCAAGTAGATTTGTAGCGCCATATTGAACTTTCCAATCATCCCATTACTCTGAGGGTGATACGGGGTTGTATGAAGTCTATCTATACGTAACAGTTTGCACACACGCGAGAAGAATTCACTGAGGAAATTCGATCCGCGGTCACTTAAGAGATATTGTGGCACACCATAATTTAGAACTACGTGCTGAACAAAGGCCTTGTGAGATCATTGGCACCGCTATAAGAAATTTGGATAGCTGATCTTGTACAGTTAACAAAAACTTTGCCAAATTCAGTTTCTGGTAATTTTCCAATTATGTCTAAGCTAACTCTTTAAAATACAAAGCTAGGCGTATCTCTGATAACCATCTTCATTTTTGTTTTCAGTTAAGTATCTTCCTTGATCTGACAAATACTACATACGCAAATAAATTGCTCTACATCGTCCTTTAAATTTCGCCATAATTTGATATCTATGTTATTTAAAGAAAGATACAACTTAATCTTTACGTAACACTTATTCATCCCGAGATGACCTCCTAAAGGATGACTGTGAAACTGGTCTAAAATTGTTTGTTTAGTTTCGCTGTCTAAGTATTTATTTACTTGAGAAGAATCAAGCGATCCTTTTTCTTCTTCGTCTTCCTCTTTTTCAGAAAGATCTTTCTCACTTTTTCTTTTACAACTTCTAATTGAAAAACACGTTACAAAGTGTCAGCGTTTGTATTTAAATCTCCTTTTTTATAAACAATTTCATATTAAAACTCTTCCAACTGAATCCGCCAGTTTAAAAGTCTGGAAGTCGGATTCTGCACTCTAAATACTCGCGTGAGAGGTTTGCAGTCAGTTACGAAAGTTATCTTAGAACCATAAATATACGGTCTAAATTATTTAGAAGCCCACGCTATGGCAGCTACTTTACGTTCAGTGGCAGAATACTCTTGTTCTGCTTGGTTGAAGACTTTACTTGCAAATGCTATAGGTAAATCCTTGCCAATTTTACCTTGAGACAAAATCGCACTGCAAGCTTGTAGACTTGAGTCTGTCGTAATCAAAAATGGTTTGCAAAAATCAGGATACTGTAGTATCGGAGGGTTTAGCAATTTTTCCTTTAAACTTTCGAGCGCTGTCTTTTGAGACATACCCTAAACAAAGGAAACATTTTCTTTCAAAAGTAACGTTAAAGCATGAGAAATTTTTACTATAATTATGAATATGCTCCCTGTAATATCCAGTCAAACCTAAGTACACTCGGACATCCTGTTTCGACTTTGGTAGTGGAAATTTTGTACCTTATCTACTAGTCTAGAATCTGATTTTACGCCGTGCGCTGTCATTACATATCCGAGATAGGTTAATTCCGGTTTTAAGAACTCTGTCTTATCTATACTGAGCTGTAGATTACTCTTTCTAAACCTACCGAAAATTTCTCTTAATCTTTCATTGTGTTCTTTAAGAGAAGAAGCAAACACTATGCAGTTATCAAGATAGATAAAACATTTACTACCTTGCAATCCTGCTAGTACTGAGTTCATTAGCCTCTGAAATGTGGAGGGAGCTGTAGATAAACCAAAACTCATACGTTTAGATTTATAATGATTTAAAGGTGTACTAAAGGAAGTAATTGGTCTGTCACTTTCCTTTATTTCTACCTGATAGTACCCCGACTGACAATCTAAGCAACTGAACCATTTAGCTTTTCCTAAGCTAGTCAATATGTCGTCAATATTTGATAATGGATATATACATGGAACACATAGAGAGTTTACCGATTTATAGTATATCACCATCCTAAATTTCTGCACACCTGAGGAGTCTAATTTCTTAGGAATGAGAAAAAGGGGACTATTCCAAGGCGAATTTGACACCTGAATAATATCTTGTTCCAAACTTTCCTCAATTTGGTCGTTTAACTCCTTTTAAAAATATTCTGGTACTTGATAGTTCTTCCTATGGTTAACTCATAAGCGTATTTAGGATCTATCGGAATACTATGCTGTAACACATTTGTGGCTGTCAATTTATCTCCAGGGAGATAAAATACATCATTAAATTCGTCACATATATTCAAAATGCTTTCTTTTTTTTCTTTATTTAAATTATCCAGTCGCAATTTACTATGTAAAAGCGCCAACCTAGAACTAATTGGCTGTGACTTCTCAGACACCTTGTAGTTGTTTTCTGTCTCGGCCACCAATGTATTAGATTCCTAAGAATAGCCTTCTATAGGTTCTAATTTTAGTGGTTGTAACAAAATTTTCTCATCAGTTTCATTCAGATTTAGCACACTTACTACACACTTGCTATCTACTCCTTTAGTGACACAAGAAGAAAGATAAATTCCTGGTTGTAGTTTTCTTTTTCTACAAAACCTATGTCCTCACTGACTGTAGGATAATAGATTAATTTTTCGCATCTGGCAGATATAGTTTGGTAAACGGGAATAACTATTTTATCTGTTTTCTGTTCAGACGTTAAGTTCAAGGGGTTATCCGCAATTGACAGAGAAGAATCATAACTGGCAAGACTTTTCTCTCAAGAAATCACGTCCTAATATTTGTTTGCCTTGTGGTAAACATTTATCTGGTACGACTTGAAAGGTATGAGTAAACGTCACTCCTTGGATTTCTAAAATTAACTGTAAAGATCATAGTGACCTATTTTCTGTTTGATTAAAACCTCTGAGAATAATAGTTCGACTTTCATCGATTTTTCTTTTAATACGCAAGGAATTGCAAGCAATGACACTAATGACAAATCAGCACCGCAATCTATGAGGAACGTTGCTGTACGACCCCATTCTTTAACGAAGATCGGTATAATACCTTCATTTTGTTCCTGTACTATGCAACGTTTTTCTTAAATTCTGAAAGCATGAATCGGTTGCTTTTCCATGCTCATTGCTAGTTTTCCATTTTCCTGGATTTTGTCTGAGGATGCGCCTTATAATTACGAGAAGACATTCTATAACAACTAGAACCGCTAGTTCTACAAATATTCCTCCCACCTTCGCTTCTCGAAGATGCATGAATATTTCCCCCGGACCTACTGTCCGTCCTAAGCATATCTGCTTGAAAACCCCTGGGTACGTCTACCCGAAAACCATTGGCAGCACTGCATGCTCTAATACTATCATGTTGCAAGGACTCTTTCCTTCAACATTTACTTTAACTTCCCGGACATCTCCAGGCAAGTGTCCTTGGGTCAATCCACTGACTCCATACAAAAATTACAGTAAGCTACGTTACTTTCAATTTCGATACCGTCCCGTCCTTTCTCAGGATAAGCTGAACAAATATGCGTTCCTTTGACCTTACTAGCATTGGAAGTTCGATTACGTTTAACTATGTAAGTATCCCCCTGTTTATGTCCAACTTTACGACATAGAAAACAAACTATTTCCTTTTTCTGGAACTATTTGGCGGGTTGCTGCGTAAAAAGGATGGTAGTGGTGGGAACTAATCTGTATTTCCTCCTGTAAGGCTAGTTCAATTAAAGATGCAAGAGTTGTTTCGTCATCCGTTTTAGAGCGAATAACTAGTTGTATGCGGTCGTTTTGCAGTCCCTGAATGAAGCTTGCTTTAGCGACTAACTCCACTAGGGCCAGTGCCCCAGGCAATTTAGAAGAGTCTAACACTATAGTGACCGCTTCTCTTCACTGGTTCTGTAAGACGTCTACTTTGTTAGCCCAATTCGAAATAGATTCGTGTTTAGATTGTCGTGCGGAGAAAAGCTGACATGCATAAAAATCTGTAGTTCGCCTTACTGCACAATTTTCAATCAAAATTTGCTTAACATCGTCCCATGTATATGCAGGAATTACGTACTAATAATCGGCTACGTGCTTCCGCTGTGATTCTAGCTTTGACAAATTTTAGCAAGATTGAATGCTTGTCTAGGTGAATTAATTCAAAGGCAGAATCTACATTTGCTATAAATTCCTCTAAAGTTTCTCTTTTTCCTGAGAACGGTACTGTAATTAATTGTAACGCTTGTGATACACTACAATACATATTAGTATCTTCGTCGCTGTCGCCGTCCGACATGGCAATTTGTGACTTTGTTAATCCACTTTAACACAAATTATTGTACTACATGATTTAAGCTTTAATCTTTAATCTTACAAAAGGCAATAGAAATCCCTTAGCGCAACTGAATGTAATTACATTTACAATTTACACTTCCTGGTGGCGTACCCAAGACGGAAATTTTCTATTTTAGAGCATACACCTGAATATTTTAGTTCTTTTTACAAATTTCTTTCAAATACAACCGCGGAAATGAACAATATTCGAATCTTACTCTGGCAACGTGTCAGTATATAAAAAAAATAAATAAATAAAAAGACAAAATATATCACAAAAAAAAAAAAAAAACTGCTGAGAAATTTGTCCTTACTTGCCGAATTTTCTGCTGATGAGTTGAGATGCTGTCCTTTTGCGTTTGACGATCTTCTTCTCTTGAGCTTGTAGAGATGTTTCGAGGATCCTGTGTAGAAAAGACCAATCGTACTGCTGCCAAACGGAGTGGAAGGACCTCAGGCTGGCCTAGCCTGAGAGTTGGTGAATCTGCTTTGCCCAGAAACTGCTACTATGCTGGACTTGAAGTCGTCTTTCTGGTGAAATAGTACTGATCACGCTGTAACTGCTGCTCCTGGGAGTAGCTTCTCGTCGCCTCTCTTCTAGCAAGAATCGCTGGTGGTGCTGCAGTGAAATGATGGAGCTCTCTGAACTGTACTGCAGCTTTCTGATTTAAATTGTACTCGCTTATCTCTCTAAGTTCTGTTGCTGAGACTCGAACCCTTGTGCTAACTTATCCAACGCTGTACACCATTAAATAGCTGGCTATTGTATATTTAAGACGTGGCCTTACCAGCTATTGAAGAAATTGCGGTTTGGTAACGTGAGTTTCGTATTCTTAAAACGAAGTCTTCAATTAATCCAATATTGATTTATTAAAGTTAGCGTTATGTACAGCAAAAAGTAGATACAAACAATAGAGATGAGTACAAGCGCTTCGAGACTTAGAAGCGATTCAATCTGTTCTTAACAACAGCGAACAGAATGTAGAGTACAATTGATGTTACGTTTTAGCTCAAAGAGAGATGACAAGTTACAGATATCGAAGACTAGTCAAAGGATGTGAGTCTCGATTCACTCTTACAATGTAGTTTTAATAACTCTCTCTTTCGATCTTTAAATTCCACGTGTAGCTAGTACATCCTTGTTAGCGACACAGTTACTATACTTGTCACGTGTTTGCAATGACAGGGTCTACCATGTGAGTTGGTAACCCAGAACTCATTTAACAATATAAAAGATCTTACAGAATATTACACGTATAGACTGAAATATACTTACTCTCCTCTTTTCTCCTTCACAAAGGACATAAGTATAAAAGTTCATGAATATTTATTCCAAGAAAAGGACGGAAAAACTTAATTAAAGAAATAAAAGTTATCAAATACCCATTACATGGGCCAGCCGTTATCTGTTGCTTTGTTGCTTACATATTATGAGATTAACAGCTTGTCCGCTTCTATTCCACACTTACATTCTTCTAAAAATATAATATTAAAATGTTACTTTCCAAATATTAACAATAAAATGAAATATTAATACCCAATATATATACAGTTGTATATAATAATAATACACAGCCACATTCAATCCACTACTGGATGAGGCCTCTCCCGGAGGGAGGAGGTGGTCTAGTGCTCCCACGCTGACCAGACGCGTTGGGAGAGGATATACAGTTGTATATATATATATATATATATATATATATATATAGTGACACCTTCGCTTGACTACTGCTCGATACCTGAGAGTGTCTGTGGTGTAATTCATAAGGTTACTCAAAAATATTTAATACAACAAAAAATAATATTCCTAAAAAAAAAATGCTATACAGGGAAATCCTAAATATGGAACAGCGATGGCAGGAGATTGATGATTAATTACTCCATAGTCGCGTTTTCTCCCCCCTCTCTGTTCCACAAGGTCGCGCTAAACCAAAGGTTTACCTGGCTAAACCAAGTTTATTCTTGTGTTTTAGAAAGAGGCGAGCTTTTCTTTTCCGTAACTTCACTCTTCACTCAGTTTTTGGTCACAACTGACATGCGTGGTAGATGTGGAATTCCGTGTTTCTTTGAGCATAGGAAGGGATTTCAGAACAACGTAGCTACAAATAAAATGAAAATAACACCTTCTTGAAAACCTTTCTAACCTCATGAGTCATGACATTAAATGTTGCTTATTTATTGTTTTATTTTCCATGATGTAGTTAAAGCTTTTTTTTTTTTTTTTTTTTTCGTTTTACTAAATATGATGGAAAACTTCGAGAGGAATAGGATGCAATACTATTCTAGATTACGCCAAAGGTAAGGCTGCTGTTTGTCAAGTCAAGAGAAAGTAGAGTTCCAGTATTCGAAGAATCAATTTGCCTGGTGATTTAGGGGGGTTGTAGGGGTCCGAACCTAATCCGAAATTCCGATTTCTATGTAAAATTATTATATTTTTAGGGTAATTAAACACATTTCGCATATTAGATATAAACCCTGAATCCAGAAAAAAATTGGTGGACGAAATTCAGAGTACGTGCCCGCTTGTAGTGTATGTCTCTTGTGTAATTTTCCACTAGCAGCTCGTGTGTTTCGAATTATGTACCAATACGTAATTTTTGCGTGGCAAATTAATAACAACCATAATAATATAACCTGCGCTTAAATATTTTTTGTGTCATCATTTCTGCTTCATTTCTTTCTCTTCCCCTAAATCTGGTTCTATTCTTGCCGAGAAAGATAATTTTTGAAAATCATTCGCGTTCAATACGTATGTTACTATTTTCATAAGAGTTTTTCACCTAAAAATGTGTAACTCTCTGAAGCCCTGTTCGTGAACTGTGTTGTTTTTGAACACCTGGAAAAGTCTAAGTCGAGATTGTATGCCTCTGGATTCTACTCCAAGACTTTCAGAATATGCAGTCACTAATCAGCAATTGAGCTCCAACCACATGGTCTTTGCAGTTTATATTTGACAACATACTTTATATAATAGAAAAAGTACGCTCAATTTCAAACTGGACTTTGAGTCGCGCTCATTTCAAAAGTAAGTTTACTCAACTCTGGTCGCAAATTATATTGAAAACAGTAAACTTCCCCCCCCCCCACACACACACAAAGAAATGGAGTTCACGAACCTTGCACATCAAACACCGTTTGTTATTCATGGTAATAATAATAATAGAAAGACCAGTTTGGTTTTGTGTTTTCAGCGTGTTATTTTTAGCCATCGGACAAATGTGTTCGTTCGGAACTTACGATCGCGCACCATCACACATTATTTGTTCAATCTGAAGTTGATACGCATTAGATGATATACGAGCAGAGGCACACGCAGAGGGTGGTCCTGTGTGTCCGGCCCCCCTCCCCGAAATGATTTTTTTTTGTGAATTAAATTAGTTTCTTTCTTCCAACATTGAGTTTACGTAAATTTCACAGCCAAACAAACCTCGGGCGTTGGACCCCCCGAAACCAACTTCTGGGTACGTGCCTACAAGGGAGTCCTGGGAGTCCATACCCCACCGCAATTCAGAATGCCCTAGATGTATCCGTTTGGTTGTGAAAAAGGACTGATGTTTCATAAAACTCCTCCATCCCAGACAGCCCACGGATATCCAATGGACGTTCAATGTTCGTCCATATATAGTCTGAAGGACGTCCAGTTGTCATCTCAGCGTATCTACAATGTCTATCCATATGGACATAGTACGTACGTCCATAAGAAGCCCAATGGATTAAATGATTATATAGATTTTGTACAACATTACGTCAGCTCCCGGTTCGAACCTACTTTCTTCGAATCTATGATATGTTTCTGTAGACCTGTGCTCTCCTCACTAGACATCGTTAAGTACTACTGTTTTATTATTCATTTTATGTAACGCGGTAATATCTTCTTTGTAAATAGTGTTGCCCACGAGACGAGACGAGACAAGACGGAGAAAAATCTATAGAAAACGAGACGAGACAGCTCGTAATGTAAAATATAGATCTTTTACAGACAAAACACTCTCTGGACAAGACATTGTCGAGACGAGACTGCCCAAATCTCGTCTCGTGGGCAACACTACTTGTAAAGCACAATGTAATTTTCACTCTACTCATTAACTGGTGCGAGGAACATGTTTAGGGCGTTGGTCCGATGATCTATCTGACCGCCCCCCTGAAATTCAGAGTTTAGGCAGAATTAATATAATTTTAGGCCAGGGTCGGATTAACCCATCTGGAGGCCCGGGGCTACAAGACATATGTGGCCCCTGCTGACTTCATGTAATACATTTCTGTGAAAGTACAGTAAGAAAGTTAAGCGAATGCGCGTAGTTCTACGACATCAACCATGCCATGTACTAGCCAAATGCATAAAAAATAAACAAAAAAGAGTACTTAAAAGTTTCTTTTCCTAGCTTTCGTCCTAGCGAAGTCCTCTATCACATCCTGGAAGTCAAGAGAATTGGTCACCTCATTTTCAACTGATAACAAGGCGAGAGCGGAAATGCGTTCTTGTTCCATTGTAGCACATAAATTGGTTTCGATAAGGGCTAATTTGGAGAATCCTCCCTCAGCTTCAAAATTCGCGATTGGTATTGACAGAAAAATCCGGTAAGCAAGCATTATATTTGAGAAAATATCACGAAGATCATTTTGAAACATTAATTTGTATAATTCGATTGGTGAAATGTTAGCAGCCTTTCTTTGAGTGAATACTTCAAATATTCACTAAAATTAAGAAAATTTGTGTCATACCTTTTGGTCATATTTTGTCTTATCCTGTTTTCTTTTATGATTCTTTTTAGACAGCCAGTTCAGATTTTGATCCGAGTGGAGGTCCCCATTCACCTGGAGGCCCGGGGCTACAGCCCCCCCCCCAAGGCCACCTTAATTCGTAACTGATTTAGGCGTAATTATATATATTTATTATACATTTCATACTCAGACACACCTTGAGCCTCTCCCGAAACCAAATTTCTATATACATGCCTGTCCGGTGCCCGAGGCATGCATTGCTAGCCCCGCTTAAACGTTTCGTCTCCGCACAAAGTTAGCTTATTTTAACTACATCGAACCGAATGGGAATTTATCGTTGAAATTTCAACAACGTCTAATCGGCGGATCCTGGTTTCGAAACTAGCGACCACCCATCCTGACGGAGGTGTTCCAGGGCCTTTTCTCAGTCAAACCAGGCTAATGTCGGAATGGTATCTACAAACTAAGCCCTGGCCTACTACCTTCCAACATTTTCTCCCGTACCCTATCCCGGACTGAGCTTGAGATATGCGTAAAGGTAATAAATACATTCAAATTCAACATTGATAAGAAACGATGTGTGGTGTGTTTACAATGAGCATTGAATAAAAAAATGTGTGTACTTAACATCGGACCGTGAGAGGATAGTTTTATTTAAAAGATTGTCCAATTACGTTTGGGCATATTTTGCAAGAAATGCTTACTGAATGTATTTTGCTGAATGCCCTGCAATGCAAAGGTGCAAGTCCATTTTCTGCTTCACAAGAAAGTCCAATTTCTTGACATCGTTTGGACGTCCATAATGTCCGTCTTAGGAACATACATGTTATGAATATCCATTGAACGTCCACTTTATGCTACTCATGGAAATGCATATTATGAACATCCATGGTTGTGTATATATACTGGACGTCCACACTTCTTCTACACATGTACACCCACTGGACATCCACAATGTCTTTCACATGGACATCAATTTCCTTCATATCCACAATGTCCGTCACCGGGATATCCATTTGTTGTACATCCATTTGATGTCCACGAAGTATTTTTTCGGGACTTCTCTTTTCTGTATATCCATTGGACGTCCATGTCATGCCTATAGATTCCAAAATAAATAAATACATAAATAAATAGACAGGATAATGTTAATATAGTTATCCATTGAAGACAATGTTAATGTTGCCAATACGTTCCTTTACATGGGACGGGCGTAAGCTATAGTGCTGTTACCGCCCATAACATTCATTTTATCTTATCTTACGTTCCTTTACACAAATGGCCTACCTGTATATGGTAACATGTTGAAAAATGACAGCGATAAAACAGTCACTGCATCTACCGGGAACTAAATCCGGGCCACCCAATTCCGTGCCAGCTAACAGGTGTTCTATCATTGAACTGTCGACGACGACTTCTCTGCATATTTGATATCCCTCCGACCACAGCTTGACCATTCAATCCCTGCTGATATACAATGCCAAGGCACTCTCCTCCATGTGAAGAGTTTAATTGAAAAAGCTTTCTGAAATTTCCGAATATATAGTTCTAGAACTACAGTTCAATAGCATATCACCGCTGGCATGCAACATCCAGCTGGAGAATCCTGGCTACGATTCCCGATCATTGCACTGACTGCACTTGGAAATAGCATATGAATGCTCATTTTATTGCATGCTTAGTACACCAGACACAAGTAACGTTTTTCCTCAGTCACACCAGGCAAATGTTGGAACGGTTACTTTCAACTAGGGCCTGTAGACTCATCACCACATCATTTAACCTACCCTATCCCGGACTGAGCCAAAGATATCTAAAGGCTATAAATAACTATTCACGTTCAACAAATGGACTGAAGGAAATGTCAACTTTCTGAGTTACGGATTTTACTTTGTAATAGTTCTAAAAAAAGAATGATGCAACTACTGGAACTAAAGAAGTATGAAATTATTAATCTTGTAACATTTCATAATAGTCGAGTTGCATCATTTGGTAGTATGGACAGTGGGCGACAAATTACTCGAGAATCAGGAAGGTAATTCTCCCTTTTCCTTTCAGTACGTAATTTCTGTATCCTATTTCCACTAGTCTAATGTTCGAGAAAAAGTGGGCGGGGGAATCGTTCCCCTAATCGCCGCCCATGCCTGTAGTCTTCATATAAACTTTGTACTTGTTTTATAAACTGCATGGTAAACAAATAAAGAACATTTGGGAACACCATGAAGAACATTTCCTCGCAAGTTCCTTATGAAAATCGCAAGTTCATCGCCGCAGTAACAAACGTCCGCCATTGGATTCTATCCTGGGCAATATCAAGCCAGTTTTCATCACGAACACCTACTTCTTGAAGATCTCTTCTAATATTGTCCTCTCAATGACGTCTCGGTCTTCCCAATGGCCTCCTTCTATCCGGCCTTCCAACCAGGATAAAATATAATCTTCGTTTATCCCCCATCTGAGCTACATTGCCTGCCCACCTTAGTCGTCGCGATTTCATTAGTTTTACAACAATTGGTGAATCGTACAGTCCGTGGAGTTCTTCATTATGCAGTCTCCTCCACTCTCCAATCATCTCGGCCCGTATATCTTTCTCAAAACCATATTTTCAAACACACGTAATTTATGTTCATGTGCTAAGGTCGTACTCCAACTTTCGCTACCTTAAAGTATTACCGGCAGAATAACCGTTCAGTATATTTTCGATTTCAATTTCCTTGATATTAATCGCGAGGTTAGAAGTTTTTGGACTCAATAGAAACATGCGTTGCCCGATACTGACGTTTTATTTCTTCCGTTACCTCACTTTTGCTTGTTACGTATGCTCCCAAGTATTTAAATTTATTTACTTTCTCTATGACCTCATTCCTAATTATTATGTTTTTATTTCCTTCATTCCCTGTGTTTCGGCTTGTTATCCTGTATTTTGTTTTATCTATGTTTACTTGTAGGCATATCTCATCGCACGCTTGTAGTAAGACATCGGTGTTGCTTTGTAGTGCATCAATATCGTTCCCTATTAAATCTACATCATCCGCGTATACGAACAGTTGATTCAAACCATTAAATGATAGTCCCTTTTTGTCTCCTTTAATGTTTAAAGTCGCATATTCTACTGCAAAGTTAAACAGTAGCGGTGACAAGGCATAATCTTGTTTGAATCCGTTGCGAATCATGAAACTATCTGAGATATTATTCCCTATCCGTACTCTGCTTATGGGGTCGGTGAGACACATCTTCACAAGTTGAACCATTTTTTTTTTCGGAATTCCAAATCGTATCAAGATACTGTATAACTTTCCCCTTTTGATAGAATCATATGCTTTCTCAAAAAATGAATAGCTGGTGAACCGTCCCATTGTATTCCCATTTCTCTCCAATATTTATCTGAAGGCGAAAATCTGGTCCAACGTGGATCTATTTCTTCTAAATCCACATTGGTGATCCCCAGTTATTTGATCTACGTATACACTTAGGCGTGTTAACAGAATATTACTTAATATCTTGTAACAGGTTGGAAGTAACGAGATTCCGCGGTAATTTTTACAGTCCGATTTATCAACTTTTTTGCAACTCGGAACTATTATTGAGGTTTCCATTCCTTTGGGAGCTCCTCCTTTCTCCATATAGCACTGATCAATTTATGTAGTTCTTTGATTAGTGCCGTTCCTCCTGCTTTAATTAATTCGGCTGGAATATTATGTATTGCTGGTGATTAGAAATTTTTCAATTTCTTTACCGACATTTCGATCTCGATCTCGCTAGGTTCGGGAATCCATGGTTCTGCGGTATGGATTTCAAATTCCTTGGTTTGTTTCCCGTTGTGTACATTAAGAAGTTTGTCGAAATAACTTTTCCACACATCGACAATTTTAGTCGGATCCGCCTGAAGATTTCCACATACATTTCTAATCATTCCTAACCTCGGCTGGTAACCTTTTCTTAACGAGTACTTCCTTTGTATAGGGTAAGTATGCCTTATTTCGCAGTATCCCCAATTTCGCACTAACTTGTACAATAAAGTAGAACGAAGTTAGGAAAGGATGTGGAAGTGTTTCGACTCATTGATAATAGATGACAGATACTCCTTTGTATGAAGATTTTTTTCCTGCTCTGTCAACTGAAGGATTTGCAAGAAACTAGAAGAGATAGAGACAGTCGTATGTTTTTCGTAACGTTCAAGGACATCGAGTGCAGCTCCTTCTTTCACCAGGTATTTGTAGCATAGATTTTGATTATATTACAGCATGCATATGTAAATGTAGAGAGGAAATGGCAAGTACTATAAGGGTATATTCATAATATCTGTAGCCATCATTCAAAGCCCATTATAGGCTTAATTTCGGTAAAGGTTTGCTTAGCTCCGGTACACGAAAAGACAAAGCCAGGGAGATTATGTTGCAACAACACGTTTGTGTGCAACGTCGTTAAATTTAACATACTCTATTGTTGGATCTTTTGTTTGGAAAGTTAAACTCTAGAAACTCTTGTAAGCTTTTAAAACTTTTTCTATGACATTTTAGAGTTGCACTAGACGAAGAGGGGCGGATATTCTGGGTAAACCTGTTGGTAATTATACAATGCTCACTGTGTCGGACTTTAAAAAAAATATGAATATTTGTAGTGCAGATCTTACACTCACAGCTATATGTGCTTACAGTTATTACTATCACACGTAAGAATAATCAACCTACTGATAAGGGGGGGGGGAATTTAAAAATGCTCATATTCGTAAAACTGAAAAAAGTTATTTTTATGAATTAGAGCGTAGTCTAAAAAACTTATCCCCACAGGCTTTGCAATTCGCCGAAGATAACCAACTGATATTCCTCACTTTCCCCTCCCATACCACACACATTCTGCAACCACTTGATGTTAGTGCTTTTGGCCCAATGAAGTCTCTCTGGAGAAAAATGATGAAAGATGCAAAGTGATGCAAGAAAGTGTTACAATAAAGAACATCACAAGTGGTTTCAGAAAAACTGGAATTTATCCACTGAGCAAACATGTTCTTCCTGAAAGCACGTTCAAGCAGTCTGCTGCTCATATGCATGTTGTCGAAACACCAGAACCGTTACCACTACCCAAATCCATAGAAGTCCGCAAAAGGAAGACAGCTGCCCAGAAGGAGCCCATGTTTGGTGATGGTTCAAAAGCAGTGGAAGTGTATCAGCAAAGAACATCTGGAATAAAATCTATTCCTAATCCTGCACTTACTAGGATCAAAGCAAATGACAGCAACATCTGTCTTGTGAATGACTTTTTAAGGGCGACAAAGCAGGCGTGAAATGGATACAGTTTCTTCATTGTTTGGATTGCTTTCACGAACTTTGCCAGGGTCTTCTGCGTTATGAACCTGATTTCATGTGCCATGGTTGCAGGGAAGAAGACGAGTAAGAACCATTTTTGCACTTGAACATGTTGTACCTGTCCTCATTTGATCTATCATATAGGATAGTATTTGTTTAGTTAGAACTGTCTTGCCTATGCAATTTCCTTTTTAGGTAGATTTCGAAGAAAAATATACCTATTGAGATCGGTACGATATGAAAGTATATATTATATTTATATATTAACACGCTAGCGGCCATAATTTTGAAGATATTTGAACCAAATTTTTATATGTTGTTTCTAGGCTGAATAGCTCGGTTAAGTTCGTTAATGAGCAAAATCGGTCGCCATCTTTGATTCAAAATGGCCGCCGAACCCATTGTTGTATAGAATACACAGCCTAAACCGCTTCAGCGTGCTGGGGCTATTGAAATCAAATTTGGCGGAAAGGTACATCATCACTTTTTGATTACGAAAATGTTACCTAATGTGTTCAAAGACGCCATCTTGGATATAAAATGGCGGAATTAAGAAATCTATTTTCATTATCGTTTGAGCTAGAGATACGAAATTTGACATAAAGGTGTATTGTCACTAGTAGTTCAAGAAAATATTACGAAATGTTGAAAAAGTCGCCACATTGGATTCAAAATGGCCGCCGAACCCATTGTTGTATAGAATACACAGCCTAAACGGCTGCAGCTAGAAATATCAAATTTGGTAACACTATACATTATCATTTGTATGTTACTAAAATATTACATGATGTATCCAAAGACGCCATCTTGGATCCAAAATGGCGGACATGAGAAAACATTTTCCACATTGTTTGTGCTAGAGATACGAAATTTGGCATAACGGTGCATTATGACGAGTAGTTTAGGGAAGTATTACAACATTTGGGAAAAGTCGCCATTTTGGATCCAAAATGACCGCCCAAAATCCCATTGTGCACACCGTTTGAGCTGGATAAATGAAATTTTACTTGAAGTTGAACCATCACAAGTAGGTCACGACAATATAAGAAAACTTTCAGAAAGTCGTCAACTTGGATCCAAAATAGCCGCCCCCAAAACCCAATTTCCAAATCATTGAAGGTAGAGAAACGAAATTTTCTTTGCACGTGTAGTATAGGTTAAAATAAATGGGGCAAACCTTCCTTTTGTGGGCGCAGCCCCCCGTGGGAGGGTGCAGATGGATACCATGGTGGTGTAGTGCTGCAGGGAGATTTTGGTTAAGATAAAGGAGGCGCATCCTCTCAAAAGCACTGAAGTTGGGGGCCGAACCCCCTACGGGGGTCTGGGGGCAGCGCTCCCAGCGAAATAAAGCGAGTATATATATATATGTCTTGTGGGGTATCGTTGAACAGCTCTTGATGAATAATCTACACATCAATAAATAGTTTCTCCATAGCTCTCATATAAGGCGAGATTTGATTTTTTTAAAATAAAAAAAATAAAACTTCGAGATCTACCTCAGCCTGTAGGCCTACCGAAAGGGATTTTTTATGTTCTATTATTTCTTATTATGTCTAGCTAGCTATTTCAACAGGATTAATAATATTTTTTAATAGTTTTCACCGTGCAATTAGGCATAGGCCTACATTTCGTTTAGCTTTGCTAATTTGAGTGATAAGATACACTATGCTTATTTAATAATAATAAATAACACAAAAATATGTTATGACATAGAATAATAAATAATACAAAAATATTGTATGACGCAGCATTATAAATTTTATATAGGCCTATACACCTGAATGTACTAAACATAATATATAGGCGTATAACGTAGTGTAATCTAGTAAAATTAGTAACAAAAAGACAATAGTGCGAAATTAGGCACCTCTATTGCGAAATAAGGAAAGACAACTGCGAAATTGGGAGCAGTTGCATTATATACTTTAGATCAGTGGTGTGTTTCAGCCCTGGCGGACCCTGGCGGCGCCAGGGCACTTTTTCTCATGGTCTGGCTCCGCCAGGGTACTTTTGTAAGGCATATTTTAGTTTTCCTGGTTTTTAATTTGAAATCAAAGGTTTGGATCAACCACATGAATGTGAAACTAATTTCTGATCGAACATATTCGTTCAAGAATTACAACAGTATGTTGTTTATTTCAACTTTGAGAGGAAGTGGATTCTGGATATCAGATCTGGCGGTTTAAGGGTATGTTATTAGCAAGGGCAGCGTCAATGAAAGCCCGTCTACGGTCTAGTAGTGGCAAGGCAATGAAATAATTCGTTGGCCGGTATTTGCGAGGCATCCATCCTTCAAAACTTTTTTTTATAAAAATTTCAGCCGCCTGTCATAAATGTTCTCTTAACAGCAAGTATATCCCTAAGTCCGTAAATGCAGTCATTCAAATGCTATATTTGGCTGAACTGAAAAGCATCTTGGAAACTGTAAAGATATATATATATATATATATTTACAATACCCCCTTTTCAACTCCCTTCCTCCATACTTTCAGGTTATTTTCTTGTTAGGACGAAAATCGGCGGTATATGGCACAGGCAAGTTGAAAAAAAAAGTGCCAAATTGGGCAGAGAGATGGTAGTAATATTTGTTGTTGTACCAAGTAGGAAACAAAAACAACTTGTGTGCGGATGGAATGTGATCCTAAGAAGGAAAGAAAACATGGTTCGTCTCTGGTTGACTAGCATGAATAAGCGTGGAAAAGGAGGAACCGGGATAGGGGTAACGGTATAGCTATTCGACAGGTAACACGTAAAAGCAATAATTGATTTTGAAGCTTGAAACAAGACGAGATGTAATTGTCATCAGTTGCTACAAAGGACAGGAGAAACGGATGGGTATCTAAGCAACGACAAATGATAAGGCTTCCTCCGTGAAGATCTAAGGTTGACTATTTTCCGTTTGCATAAACAACTAGACAATCATAAAGATAATTTTCAATTTTTCAAATCGATTCCCCACTAAGGCTTATGGACGGAGACATATGGAGGGAAATATCCATGATCTTGTCATTAGATACAGCCCTGACGTTCGTCTGGTGAGACCAAGGAAAGATATGGAAGATTCTTTTCATAAATCCTGTTCAGGAATGAAGATACCATTTGTTTATTTGTATTAAAAATTGAAATCAAACGGACGGAGTAACCGTAACTCAGGTCTTTGAATGTTGGCGTAATATTCGAAAGATGCTGAATTCAAATCCAGTGGCCAGCCATCTTGACTGAGGTTTTCCACGAGTTTTTAGTTTCATAAGGTATAGTTGTAACAGCCTAGTTGCTGTTCCATTATTATTTATTTTCTCCCCCTTTTATTTTCTTAGTCTCTGTTTTGTTTCCTTTCTGTGTGTTCTCCTTGGCTTATTCTCTTTGGTTGGTTTTAGTCACTCTTTGAGCGTGTTTCGTTTAAAGTTTTTGCTTTGGGTTTTAACCGTTATCCATCCAGGTTTTCGTTAGTCACGCAGCAATGACTTGGATTTAGTGCTTGTTTTTGGTTGGACCCTAGTCAATGCTACATGACTTGGTTTTTTGCTGATTGGTGTGAATCAGCCTTCTTCTCCGTTTGCTGGTAGAACTGCTCTCCCACGCCATGTTAGTTCAGTTCCAATTTTAATGACTAGAAGAATAGACAAATGGGCTTTCCGTCATCTGTACTTCCTAAGCCCTATCTACGAGTGGTAAATATAAACGCCAAATTTTGCATATATTCCGATAATATTTCGATTGATTTTGTCCATGCCGGTAAAATATATTAAATCGTAGTAAGAAGAATATAACCGATACAA
>JAGDQP010008597.1:6554-62379 GCA_022664845.1 Lepisma saccharinum
GGGGGGGGGGGGTCATGTTGGGGTGTCTACAAAAACATAACATGTATTATGTAAACTCTATTGATAGCTATTTTGAGTGCATTATAACTAAACTTACTATAAAGATGCTATCGCTATATGTTTGTGCTGTATACATTCCACCAGACTCGAGTGAAACAGTGTATGAATTATTTTTTGAATTTATTGAGAGTAATTGTCCAGTAGAAAGCACTATACTCTGTCTTGGGGATTTTAACATACCTCAAATACTTCATTCCAATTTTGACCTCTCACACGCAACAAAGAAGTGTTGTAATTTGTATAATTTCATGTCATTATTCAATTTAGAATCATTTAATAATATCCGTAATGTCAATGGTCGCACATTAGATCTAGTATTAACAAACATTATTGACGTCACTGTAGTTAGAGAAGAACACCCCCTTGTTCCTGAAGATAAACACCATCCGGCATTACTTTGTTCCTTTCCACATAATCAATCGAAAAAAAGAGAAACTAGAGAACAACATGACTGGGTTTAATTTTAGGAAGGCTAATTTCGAACAAATGTATACAGAATTGTCGAGACTAAACTGGAACAAACTTTCCCATTTGAATGACGTAAATGAAGCATTAGGGCAATTCTATGAGATGATTTACACTACTATAAGCCTATGTGTTCCCCGTAAGAAATGTAATAGTAAATATCCGTCTTGGTTCACTTATAACATAATTCAAAAGATTAAATTTAAGATATATCATCATAGGAAAATGAAAACTGGTGTAGACGTTGCTTTTCATCGAGATAAATTTCGCATATTACGTAGAGAGCTAAAATCAAAAATTTCTTTAGCATATAAATTTTTCATTGAAAGCTCAGAATACAGTATCAATAAAGACCCGAGGCAATTTTGGAATTTTGTTAAAAGTAAGACAAAGCATCTCTCATCCACTTCTTTGAAATACAGAGACAAAGAGCTAGAAAGTAACAGGGAAGTATCTAGGTCTTTTGCACATTATTTTCAATCTGTATTTTGAACTGTAACACCCCAGTACAAATCTGAAATTTTGTCAGACAACCCTAGATGTGAACTTTTAAACACGTTGCAAATAAAAGAAATTAAAATGAAAGAAATTGAGGAAGCAATCAAAATGTTAAAACCAAAGGTATCTTGCGGGCCGGACGAAATTCCACCTTATATAATAAAAGGTTGTGCTGAGATTTTTAAATACCCATTATATATTTTATTAAATCTATCTGTTAAAACTTGTGTATTCCCTGACAAATGGAAGGAAAGTTTAATTTGTCCTATTCCAAAATCCGGAAATGCTAAAGACGTCGAAAACTTCAGACCAATATCTATTTTATCATCGTTTGCAAAAGTATATGAATGCGTTATATATAGGCGAATACTGAATCATGTAAACTCCATTCTTTCACCACATCAGCACGGCTTTTTGAAAAATAGGTCAACCTCAACAAACTTAGCAATTGTAACTGACTTCATTGCAACTGAGCTAGATAACGGAGGCCAAGTAGACGTCGTATACACTGATTTCAGTAAAGCATTTGATTTGGTTGATCACGATGTTTTGCTACGCAAACTTAAGTTCTTCAATTTTTCTACGGGAACCATAAAGTTATTAACTTCTTATTTACGTAAACGTAAGCAGGCAGTAATTTTTAAAGGTTATATTTCAGAATATTTTGAGACACTGTCCGGAGTACCACAAGGTTCAAATCTCGGCCCTTTATTATTTCTTTTAGTTATTAATGATATATCTGAGTGCATCGAGAACTCCCATATTCTCTTATTCGCCGATGACCTGAAATTATACGCTAGAATTGAATCAATTGAGGACAGTGCCAAACTACAAAAGGACTTAGATAATGTCAAAGAGTGGTGCGAGAGGAATAAATTTGTAATTAATACAAAAAAGTGCAATTCCATATCTTTTACAAGGAAAGAAAAGTATGTTGAGTACAACTACTCGATTGATGGAGTAAATCTATCGAAACCTGAAACTGTTAAAGATCTTGGAGTTGTTTTCGATCCAGAATTAAACTTCGGGCGTCACATTGAAATGATCACTAACAATGCGTACAGGAATCTTGGGTATATTTATCGTTTTAGCAAGGATCTCCATCTTGACTCAACACTTTTTGAACTCGAGGCTAAAATTTTTCTTATGAACCCCAAGGTGTGGAGATGTGGTTGTGGTGTCATTGGAGGGGACTTGGCTTAACTAGCTCAGAGCCGCCATAACCATCATTATCAGGCGCACAGATAGTGATCTCCAAGTGCAGTGGCTTCAAGCGTGCCCCAGAAGAAATATTGCAACTGCTGGTTGTGTTCCTGTAATAAATCTTGTACACCTGCTACGTGCTGCTGGATATAAGCTATAAGTACAGGACCTGCTAGAGTGTGAGTGGGAAAAATTTTACCGGAGTTAAACTCTGTTGTTTGGTAATCCTCAGGTGGTTAGCATTAAAACGTAATATAACTTAGTTTGAATCAGGTAGAATGCAAGACAATGGCCTGAAATTCAAGATGGCCGCCGCTGGGACTGGCAGATTTTACATTTCGAGCTGTAGACTGGAAACGGCTGAAGATAATGTGATGATCCTTCGTGCCGAAATTAGTCAAAAGAACCTAAGTTTTAAAATCACACGTTATTTATGTTTTAACGATGGTTAGTTAACTTTTATCTCTGTTTGAACCTTTAAATTTAATTAAAACATGTGTAAACAGCCCAGTTTCCAGAATATAGGTCTCCCTTCAAATACCTGGGAAACGTTCTTCTAGGATATAGAGCGAAGCATAGCTCACATACCTCCTCCGCAAGATCTAATCGCTCTGGACCATACGATTGCACAAATTACAACAGCCATACAAGACAGCAGCCAAGCAATATACCTACCACCACCAGCAATCCACATAAACCAAAATTAACACCGCAATGTCGGAACATTATAAAACTCTCAAGAATAGCCTATCGAGAATACTTACGAACAAGGTCAATAGAAGCTCTGCGTCTCAATCGACAATATCTCCGAATGGTGCAAACCTATATCAAGCCCTACAAACAGCGGACGTGGATACAAACTGTCAATAGCTTGGAGAGAGAGAAAAAATCCATTAAAATACTGGAAACATTTCAACAAACTTATTGAACAATCTAGCATGCCTACTTACCCCATTAAGACCGACGCAACAGTTCCACATACTGATACTGGTAAGGCGAACACTTTCACCGAAGCCTACAAACTGTATTCACGCCTGAAGCATCCTATCAAACTGGTATGAAGACCTCACGCACCCGCACCGTCAAACCGATCCACAAACCACCACGCTGAAAATTAGCCTAGATCCCACTCTGGACGATACCCATCCACTCACAACACCAATCACAACGCAGGACATCATCATAGAAATCAGAAGATGCAAGAAGAATACCGCTCCATGCTTCGATAACGTAACGTATCGTCATCTGAAAGAGGCACCCATTATTCTACTGCAGCAACAAGCTATGATAATACCATCAGGCTGGATTCGAACCAAACTATAGTATCACAGACAATCTGTTAAGAATAACCACAATAATAACAAACCACTATAATACCATAGCATCATCTTGTCTACACAGTAAATAATAGCTGTGTTAATTCAACACAATGCGGTGTCCCATCGTGACTACCACTTTTGTGTGTAAAATCAACACAACATACGGTGTTGATTTCGGTACTGGGAGAAAAAAGTTGCGGTTGCAGCTAGATTAGAACATGGGTTGCTCAGTTAGAAGTCCAGCGTCTTACCGACTTCGCTAAAAAGTCAGACGGAAAGAGCACGATATTTAAACATTATAGAAGATTAAAGAAAAAAATGTTGCTGAACCCCAAACACAAACAAAGTTACTCTCACGACTTATGCCATGATTTAATCACTTTTCCATTGGTCAATTAGGGATCAGAATTCCCATTGATTGAGAATATGTTCCATTTCTATGAAAGCAAGCGCTGCATTTAACATGTTGTTACGATAATAAAGCAGTAATGCTGCTCAAGTGTTTGGCTGTCGCCATCTTGCTTGCTTTCATAGAAATAGAATATTCTCAATGAATGGTAATTCTGGTTCACAATTGATAAATAGGAAGTGATTAAACCATGGGATAAGTCGTGCAAGGAACTTACTTTGTTTTGGGGTTCAGCAACATAATTGATCAAATACACTGTTTAAATCTATAGTGTACGGAAGTCGTTTAATTAAAATGTTGTTCACTAAATATCGTTTGCATCTAGGGCCTTTTCTGTCTGACGATCTAGTCAAGTCGGTAAGACGCTCGACTTCTAACTGAGTAACCCATGTTAAAATCTCACTGCAGCCGTAAGTTTGTTTTCACAGTACCGAAATCAACACCGTGTGTTGTGTTGATTTAACACACAAAAGTGGTAGTCACGCTGGGATACCACATTGTGTTGAATTAACACAGTTATTTTTTTTTAGTGTACTGCTCTTTGATCTTGAAAAGGCTTTCGATCGTGTCTGGAATGCAGGACTTATATTCAAACTTTACAGTTTTCAACTTCCCTCATCCTACATCCGACTGACTTATCACTTCCTTAGAAATCGTATGGCATACGTGGCCAATTCACAACTGCATATAGCATCCAATCTTTCCGCAAACCGGAGTGCCTCAAGGATCAGCTCTCTCTACGTTACTATACATCCTATGCGTAGCAGATATGCCGACGCCACCTCCACCAGTACATACTTTTACTTTCGCAGACGATACGGTCTTCTTGGCATGTGGATCAACCATACAACAGATAAACAGTTCTCCAATCAGACATAGATACATTCTACAAGTGGTGCAAAAATGGCGACTCACAATTAATGTACAAAAGACACAGGCACTGATAATCCAACCACCGAAAACTCGAAATAAAGTGCGACGAAACCCTACCAAACTAAACATACACGTAAATGGCACAGTAATAAGACCAAGTAAATCAGCAAAATATATCGGGGTCATATACGACAGACATCTCAACTGGAAAGCTCATCTCCAGCATGTCAACAACAGCTCAAAAACTAGTAACAATTCAGAAACGGCTAGCCGGAACTACTTGGGGTCTTAACAGTGAAACTATTTTAAAAGCATAAAAAGTGTTGTTACGACCGTGTATAATCTTCGGTGATGTAGCATGGATCACAGTTAATACTGATTTTTACAATCACCTACGCATACTGGAACGTCACGCCTTGCGTCTCGCATACCAAATTAAGCTACCTAGCCCAACCTATTTGCTATACAATAGACTTACATTCCCTACAATAACAGAACATTTGGAAAAGGTCAGACGTAGCTATGCATCTAAACGCTGGAAACACAGCACCCTCAGGGCTTCTAGATACCACCATCCATGTGGATGTGCAGCAGGACAGAAAACCTAGATATCAGCATTCACTACTACACCATCTATTGGAATTGTGCAGACTAGATAATGCAAACGATCCACATGCCAAAACCTACCAATACTCCAGGGATACCCACGGCCCGAACATACAGCAGACATATATCCCACCTTAGCATAGGAAAAATGCAACATGCAAATATCAAATAGACTAACTAGATCGGCCATCGAACATTAGGAAGTATCGCTTAGACCACCAACAAATACAGTAAAATATAGATAAAATACAAAACAACCGAAGAGACGGCATAAACGTCTGCGGACGAATAAGAAACAAAAACAAAATCACCAAGCTCACCAAAAATCGGACCTGTTGACCAGGTAGAAGACTTACACTACACGCTAAATCATATAATCTCGGCCATTCACGCTGCATCTGACATTTATATTCCAAAGACGACTCACCAGAAATACAAACGAAAACTGCCTCCACAATACCTAGCCATTATTCAACGTTCAAAGCAGCTTTTTAGGGATTATTAACAAACAGGTAACATTGAATCCTTACGACATCATAGAGAACTCCAGAGAACAGTTCAAAATTATGTGAAGACTTATAAACTGCGATGCTGGGTAATTACTTGTAACTCTCTAGCAGACACCTCACATCCAACGAAATACATGCGATGATTCAATTCATTAATTGGGAAGCACACACAAACACCATACCCTCTCATTCATAACAATACACCCGTACACACCAAGGTAGAGAAAGCAAATATCTTTACCACACATCTGCAGGATATATTTACACCCTTCTCTGCACAACGGTCACCTCGTAATCATCCAATCAATTGTGTCGATCTTGAATCATCTCATCTTCAACCTAATTCAAATCATCATCTTTCAGATAGACCACTTACAATAAGAGTGACAATAAACGAAATCACCAACGTTTTGAAGACTAAACGAAATTCTGCCCCTGGGATGGATAAAATTTCTTATCGCCATATCACAGAAGGATCTTACATATTCTTCCATTAACTCACTCTCATCATCAACTTCGTTCTCCGCTCTGAATACATACCGCCTGAATGGAAGATGTAAAGAAAACCTTAATGTTTCTGAAACCTGCTAAACCATCAGAAGAAGTCACTTCATATAGACCCATACAACTTTCATCAGTCTACAGCAAAATTCTGGAACGCCAGTAGAGTGGAGTCACCTGGCATCACTTTGTGGAAAATGGCACTATGTTTACCATACTGGCTGATAGCAAGGAGCCGATTTTCCAGGGCTGTACGATACGCTGTGTCGCAGTTTTTAGTTGTATTTTATAAAAGGCTACGAGCATTATAATGAGTTGTCAAATTCTATAGTGTATCTAACCCATACAAGGCTACGAGTCCTAGAAAGAATTTAACCTAACATAGTGCGGCTACGGTCCAGCCCTATTTAACATAGTAGAGATTACACGTCCTTTAGGCTAGCCCCAAAATAACATGGGCGAAGCCCTACCTAGCCCTCATGTTACACACGATAGCAGAGGGTACGAAACCTATTTAACATAACAGAGATTAGACAGGAATATATGTTATTTAACCTAGCAGAGACTACAACACAGTACAGGACAGTCTGTTTTGTTCTCCAGGTCATCAGCTCTGAAGCCTCGACCCGATTCAAAACTTGACCCGAATGACCTGGTGACCCATTTGAGCTCTGCCACGAATCACTACATCTGGGGTTTGTTTACCGTTGGGAATATTATGTGCTAGCGTTGTGCAGAACTATGTGAAGAATAAAGAACATTGCCAAACCAGCCGGGAGCTGTCAGCTTAATGTAATGGATAGCGCATTTGTCTTCTGACCTGGCGACCGGGGTTCTATTACCGGTAAAACGAAAAAATTTTCCCTCGTTTTTCGAAAGAACTTTCCTTTTATGGTTTTATTTTATAAATAGTTGTTCCCTTTTAGTCTAGTTTCTTTTTTCAACATTTTTTCATTTCTAAAACTTTATCCAAAATAGGTTAGGCAAGGTCGGGTTAGACTTTTTTTTAATGTTATACGCGATGTAAAAGGCATATACACGTAGTGTCTAACGCAGGAAATAATGCTTACCCCCATGTACTCGCGACCTAATAATTTCTGGTTACTAGACGGCGGAATATGTTTTTGAGAAGTATTGGAGAAATATTTAATGATGATCATTTTAGTTTAAAGCAAAACACACTTTGTATAATTCTTGTCTGCAACATAAAATATATCGTTGTACTAGATTTGTAAAATTTTTCATGTGAATTAAAATTATTAAAGACATTTTGAAATAAATATTCAGAAGTTGATGAACATGAAACTGTGAGGTTGACACACGGCATATAATTCTTGTCTACAACAGCAGTACAAGGATTTTGATATTTTTGTGCAATTGTTTCTGTCTGTGTTGAAATTATTGGAGAAACTGTGGGAAAATATTCAAACAGTGATGGACAGAACATTATTTATTTATTTAGGAAGAATACAACGGGCGTATGCCCAGTTATGGTATTCTGTAAAAAGTAAATTACAATTTAGGTTTTTTTTTCATTACCAGGAATGCTTAGTAACATATAATCAGTCCCTACTCTCAATATTATCAACACAATATATACTAAACACAAGAGAAATACATCACAATATAAAGTCAAATTTAAAATTAACATAGCTAATTCAAGTGGAGTAGTAATGCATACGTAATATATGTAAGTTAATACTATACACTGTAAAAACACAAAGTAAATATACAAATATAGATATAAGAATAAGATAAGTCTGATAATACAAATATAATTAAATGTTTTATAATTCCCTTTTAGATTTGTATGTGCCCATCGTATGTTTTTTTTTTTTGGTCATCCCCTGTTTATAAACTAGAACTTAGTATAGTAATTTTGCTTGCTTTAGAATAATTTTATTAAATTATTCTGAAAACTTCTTTGGCTTTGATTACATAGGTATACCTCGTTTTTCATTCCACATAATTTATTGTACGAAAAGCACATTCTCCAAATGGGTGACTTTTTCAGAATCTCAGTTTGCGCTTTGCTACAGTGGAAAAGGCCTTTGTTATCCATTCGGGTTCTAGTATCCGGTATCCGAAATTGGATTTCAGAGAGTAAGTCTATACTATCTACGCAGTTATGAATTAATTTATAACGAAAGAGTGAGTCAATAATGATTCTCCTGTTCTCCAGCGTAAGGAGTTCAAAATTCTGAATTAGGTTTACATACTGTTCAAATTTAGGATAAAAGCCAGTTGTTTTGTACGTCAGGAGTCTGAGGAATTTAGATTGAATCTTTTCTATTTTCTGATAATTAATTTGAGTGGTGGGATTCCAGATGATGGATGCATATTCAAGTTTCGGTCGAACCAATGAATAACATAATTTTTGGTATGTACTAGTCACTCTGAAGTCCTTTGCTGTTCTATAAATAAATCCTAGAATTCTGAATGATTCTGCACTTATATTGTTTACATGACAATTAAACGTTAGTTTAGAGTCAAAGACAACCCCAAGATCTTTTATTATTTCTGGTCTTGGTAGAACTGTGTTATTGATTGAGTAAGGAAACTGAATAAATTTTTGTCGTCTAGTAAATGTCATCGAAGTGCATTTTTTGATATTCAGGTCTAGTTTATTTCTGTGACATTTCTATTTATACTATCTAAATCTACTTGTAATTGATAACAATCTTTAATTGATTCAACTTTAGAAAATATTTTAAGATCATCTGCATATAATAGTTTCTCAGAGTTTATTATACAATCAGGGAGGTCATTTATGAATAACAAAAATAGTAACGGGCCTAAATTTGAGCCCTGAGGTATTCCTGATGTCATTTCAAATTTCTTTGATACAAATTCTCTGTACAGAATGGATTGTACACGGTGTTGTAAGTAAGATAAAAGAAGTTTGACTAGATTTTCCGTAAAATTGAAGTGCTTAAGTTTGGCAAGTAATATGCAATGATCTACTGTGTCAAATGCTTTGGCAAAATCAGTATATATAACATCAACCTGACCGCCATAATCTAATGTTTTAGCTATAAAATCCGTAATTATTACTAAATTTGTAGACGTTGATTTGTTCTGCATAAATCCATGCTGTGAGTTTGATATTACTGGTCTAACGTGAGTTATGATACGGTGATATAGACAATTTTCAAAAACTTTAGCGAAGGCCGAAAGAATAGTTATTGGTCTATGATTTTCAATTTCTTTTGAATTACTGGATTTCGGTATTGGGCATACTAAAGCCTCTTTCGACTGTTGTGGAAATTTGCATGTACATAATGAAAGATTGAATATTATGATAAAAGTCGACACTTTCACATATGTTCTACATTATGGACCAGATAGAAGAGATGCGTTGTATTTTACTCTAATTTAGTCGATGACGACAGGAACCCTGACTTGCTAGAAATAATGGTTATTATATATATAATGGAAATTCTCTTTAAGAAACTTAGTACTGAGTTATTATTCGGAAGTGGAATCGAGAGGGCTCTCTGAAATCAATTATTACATAAAAATAAAAATATTCTTTGCAAATGAATAAATATTCTATAACGAACGAATGTTAAATTAATGTAAATATACAGATGTTAAATAATTGAACGTATTTATGAGAGTAACTATTTGTAAAGTTGAAGTAATTCAAACTATGGCACAATGCTATTTGATATTGAAAGCTAACAAAATTTCGTGACGATAGATGTCACCCAAATTTGCACTGCTTTTATATGCCATCAGGGATGCTTCTGCTTAATGAATATGTTTATTACTTTCACTATGAGTGATGAAAGTTACATTCTGTTTCTCTGTTATGCGTCATTTGCTCTAATTTATACCATTTGTTCAAAATTACAGTGAAATACGGACTCTCCAAGCCTTTATAGTAGCAAATAAAGTGGTAATTCCGGACAAGGGATTTGTGTATCAGAAACTCAAATTTTTGAGTTTTTTTTTTCACTCCATATGTATATATATGTGGGTAATAAATTTTTGTCAGAGGTGTGGGTATTCCTGCTGCCTCTTAAAATATAATTAACAATTAATCTGCTTTGGATAGGATTTAAACGCTATCAATTCAAATGCATATTTGTGTTTGTAGAGATAAATTAAGCGTTCTGTTTTTAACTTTTTCAATTACTGTCACCCACATTTTGACTTGTATATTATGTTTAATGTACTCATCGATTCATTGAAAATGTATCGCAAGTACAATGATTTGCGTAATATGTCATAACGAAACAATTGTGCAGATTTGATGTTAACAATATTGTACTTGCAACGTATGTTATTTTGGTGTTCTTAAAGTGTGTACCTTTCGGACTCAGAACACATTCCACTGGCCACATTATACGGATCGGAGTGTAAATTTTGAAATGAGACAACCAGTTATGACCTTAAGCTGTCACAAGATTGAGCGATGACGTCTCACAGCGGACTCTTCTGTCGGATAGAATAGTGAACGTATGGCTGCTAGTGATTACTGAAAATACCACCCCATGATTCGTGTTGTGACAATAAGGATAACTCGTATTACGATGATCAGTGTTTTTTCAAAGGGGTGACCGTGGAGGTATTACCCCCCAGAATGAGTCAATCACCCCCAATTAAAAACAACAATTTTTGTAAAATCAATCTAGTAATTCATTGTTCTACTAGAATTACGCCCTCTCTTCTATTTTGTCCCTCCAAAGATCTAAAATAGCCCCCAGAACACTTTTCCTGAAAGAAGCACTGACGATGACCGGCAGCAGAACTTGAACCAGTGCGTTTCCCAGAAGACAGTAATCAATGGACTAAAGACGAAGAGCTAGGTTTAATATTTTAATGTTGATTTGGACCATATAATATTTGATTTTTCAATTTACTGATTGTTGCACAGGTTTTCAGACGATTGACTTGCTTTTGAGGACTCTGCTACTTTAAGGTACTAACTAACTAAATGTTATACACTTTCTTATTATTAAATTTTAGTTGACCTTGAATACGTCATCCACAAATAATTTCCAATCGTTGAATTATCCCGCCGTAAACTAGCTGATAAGCTTCTAAGAACTTGACCTAGAATCTTTGCTAACATGGGTTCTTAAATACTTAGTTCAATGAATCGCCATGGAACTTGAACCCATGACCACGCGCATAGAAAGCAAGCGTGCTAACTTCTTGACTAACAAGGGGTCTTATACTATGAGAACATAAATTTGTTGGTCTTCTTGAAATATATCAAATTTCTGAAACAGTTTAAATACTTTCCGTTGAGAGGATTCTTAACAACCTCAGCAAGAAATCTGTCTGCAACGTGTTTGTAATTATGAACAGTAGCTTTGTTGATGACTTTGGTTAAAGTCGCAGGGAATAGAATTAAAGGAATCCTTGATAAATCACTGAAAATGTTCGTGAAGATGATCCTAAAAACAAAGTTAAAACAACGGCGAAGAAATCTACAATCGTCGAATATCGCAGACTATAACAAGAAATTCCGCAGATAAACCAGACAAAAACCTCATTCTACTTCAACCGTCCATCTATAAAAGAAACACCATTACTGTTAGAAGAGCACACTATCTAAGCAAAAATAATAAAAATAATAATGTAAAATTGTTTTGTAGACAAAATTATACCTTTGCGAAATTTAGAGTCGAAGTCATATTTTCTCCTATCCTTCCATACCATGTGAAATCAAACGGTGCTTGGTTCATCTCGGTGTAACTTGCAGTTACAGAGATTTAGCGGAGAAACAGATAAACATACAACACATATTGTATATCTTCCTCTGTACACTTGCGTTCATATGGTGTCGCTATGACATGCTTATGTCCGTGTGTGTGTGAGTGTGTCTCCAAATAGCTGAAATGAAAAAGCCGAACTCATCCACAACCTAAACTATATGTTGTTGAAAGGTGATGATACATGTGAAGGTCATGGGGGAAAACAATGGTAACCCTTATTTAAAAAAAAATGAGTTGAGTACAGGAATAGAATGGTAACATTTATGTGAACTGAGCTGTGGAAAGAGTTCAAGTTAAATACAACAGATGGCAGCATATTGGCAACTTTCTTTCTATGGGAAGCCCATTTGCAACCAAGACAGAATAATTTTCCTAAGAAATTAATATCTCAATTCATGCTCAATGTGGGTTACCATTGTTTTCCCCCATGCCCTTCAAGTGTTCAAGGACACCAAGATCTTATCTAGTGTTTTACTGTGAGGCGAGTCGAGAGTGAATAATGCAAGTTAGGGGCGAGAGGGAGAGTCTCTCACCTTGTTTGAACTTTCAAGAAATATAGTTTTTTAGATTAAACTGTCACTCTTTACCGTTTTGTTGTGGGAAGAACTGACTCCAAATGCGAAATATACCACGAGTAGGTTATGCTACTTAGCAGTAATCGCAAGCTCCTCATCCTATCAGCAAAAGCGGTTGGTCCAACTGCATATTATTGTGGAAACGGTTTGGTAATTGTTGGTTTTCTCGCCAAAAATGGGCCAACTTTGACCAACTACAGATAATAGTTGGGAAGGGAGTCGCATTTTACAACAGAATATCAATTCTGGCCCAACTGCAAATAATTATTAGCCGTTCCGTTTACAACGCAGCGCTCACCCAACGCAAGTGCTTTTGCGCATATTTTTTGTCACGTCCGAAAATACACTACTGTAGACAAACGAGTATATCGTGACTTCATGTTTGGTGTTTGCATTGCGTATGGTAAAAGAAGCTATATGTGATTTTCTAACCTAGGTCTGTGAATTGTATAATCAATTTTCTAGCACGTATAAGCAAATACATATCTAACCTAACTTTTATAACCTATTTCATTGAAGCAGAGCATTTTTCGAAAACAAAATTGAAGAAAATGTAACGTCTCCTAAAAAAAATTAAGTTGATGTGGCCTGGTTTCGAATCAGGGTCCACTAGCACACTGGCCTGATGCGTTCTCCATGGCACCACAAACGAAGTTCCTGCTCAACGATTTCCGAATGATATTTATTGCTTGAACAGCATGTTAACAGCGTTTACGTTTGTTACAGGTGTTACATTTTGTTGGTTGCTGAAGATTGTTTCAGTCTTTAGCAGGATGTGGACAGGTACAATATGCACAATGTACATTGCACATATAGGAGTGTTTTGAGAGGTTGAGGTAAGGTGTGAGTTGTACTGTTATCTCTCGCATCTAATAGGTAATGGAAGTGGTGAGTGAGGTGGTTCGATCCGATAGCGTTTTCTGTAGGTGAAGGCTCCATATGTAAGCAAGTCATTGATGGTGCTTTGATGATTAGTTAAAATACATACCATATAGCTAGAAGTGTCTGTTTTTGTTTTTATACGTAAACATTTTATACGTGATGGTGTGTCCCTCTGTTTTAAGTTCCCCTTCCTCGTCTGTGGTGTTAGGCTCTATTCCTCGAATAACAACATATAACATCGATGGTCTCCTTGGTGGTGATGGTGGGTGTTTGAACTGTTTGTTTTCCATTCTTGTAAATTTTGCTGATTTTCCGAAGATTTAAAACTTGTGATTGTTTCGTCTTGTGGTTGCTAATGATGAATCTGTGGAGTAAACAGTGTGACATTTCTGGTTGGTATGAAGCGAGAGATTTTGTCACGAGGAACATACTTTAAGATTTGTGTCAGAAGAAGTTTTGATGTTCGGTACTTTTGGTCGAAATCTATCAGCAGAAATTAGAAATTTGAAGAGGTTTCTTGATGACAATCTGAATTACCGCTAAGGTCCATGTTTTGAGGTTCATCATGTTCAGGTTCGGTGTCACTGAGTGTATGAGACTTTTTTGATGGAGGTGACACTGGTGTGGTTCGTCCTGATCTATTAATAGATGACGTATGTCACTCAGTTTGACATTTCAGCTCATATGAAGCACCGGTTGGTAGATATTGCGCAGGACCTATGTAGCTTGATGGACCTGGTACAGTAGGCGGTAGAAAACGGCGTCCTGAGTGGCATTGTTCGTAGCTCATGTCGATGATTGATGCTACAGAAAGCAGGCCAAGGGCCGCGACGAGAGTAAGTATGAACATGATGATCAGTGAGGTAGGACGCTCCACTAGGATAGCCGTCCAGGTGGTACATGATCTTTCTACAGATGTAAACGATAGTGGGCCCTGGGCTAGATCAGTCTAGTCCACGAAAGTCTAACACTTGCAGAGAAGAAAGCACGCGGGATAATGACACAAGAAGGTTTCCAAAAAGCTGACAACTATGTGCAGTTAAGTGAAACAAAACTGCATCGAAGTACCAGGTGAATATGAAGTTAGTGAGTTCTTTTAGTCACGGTAAAACCAAAACTATTAAAGGGAGGAGGTCCTTTCATTGGGAGGAGGTGTGGATGATATGCGGAGATTGGGAAATTGGAGTTAGTCTTGTGGTTGTAAAGAGAAGATAATACTTTATTTCTTTATTCTTGTATCGGAGGAATATTACGATTTTTCATGTACTGATGAAATGCATGCACGCTACAAAAATATTAAGGGAAGTTAGTATTGACAAATGCATATTATATTCTCTCCCTGGGGCGACTCGGGGCGCTTATGAGGGATACGAGGTGAGCCATGATCAGGTGGGTGTGGGACAGAAAGGGCGTAATACATTAGGGTAATTGTGGTTGAGAGTTTTGAGGTAGATACTGATTAAGAGGGAGAGTGGATTATCTTGTAGAATTGGGCTGAGGGTCGTATTTCGAGTCTTGATGCATAGTGTCTAAGAGTAGTGGATGATACGTTTCATAGTGTTGGGTCATATAGCGGGGGCGTAGCGTTTCTAAATGAAAGAGAATAGGGGGGAAATAAAATTGTGCATAGCTCTCAGCGGTGGGACTTGGGAGTTCAATTTTATAGCCTATGCAATTCGAAAGGTGTGTCCATCAAAGATTTTTAGTTTTCTGTAGAATGTAATTGGTGCGTCAAGCCATGTGATGTGTCCGTATGTTATTACTGGTCGAAGGAAAGCTTTATAGGTCTTTAGAATGGTTTTGGGGGCTAAACCCCAGATTGTGTTAGTTAATAGCTTCAGAAGATTGAGACGATTGTAGACTCTAGTGGTGAGGTATTTTAAGTGCGGTATCCAAGTGAGGTGATCATCGTATATCAGTCCTAAGTATTTTACAGTATGCGATGGTCAGATTGGTGTAGCTTGCACATGAAGTTGTACGCGCGATGGGTTGCGTTAAACACATGAGCGTTGTTTCGGAGTCAGAAATTCGGTGAGATTTTTTTTTTTTTTTTAGTGCTAACCACAAAGTGTGATTAGCGCCTGATGTGAGGGTTACGCCCTCAAAGCAGGCCAGGGCTGGGAAAGGAAAATATGGGAGTATGGAATTTGGAGTTGGGCTAAGGGAAGTAAGAATATTCGTAATAATCCTTTATTATTCAAAGTGTTTAGGGGTATTATAAGCTTTTGCTTATAATCATTATTGTAAGTGCAGGATCATATGATTATGAAATGAGTAATGGGAGTGAAGTGCAAATAAACGTCACAACACGTTGGCACATTTAAACGAATGATTGATTTCTTCTCACCTAGGGGCGACAATAGGTATCAATGAAAGACAGGTGAGCCCTACATACAACATTGATGGTTACAGTGTACAAATGAAATGAAGCGTGAATGATAAAAGTGAAATGATGAAGAAATTACTCGGGGTTGAGGGGCTGGACTGAGAAGAAAACGTACGGACCAGAATATGTTGCGTGTAGTTGTACTTTGAAGATTTCTTTGGCAGCTACTGTGACCTGATGTAAAATGGATTCTCTTTGAAACGGGTAAAGGTTTTGAAAAGTGAGAGTGATGAAGGAAATGACTTGGTCTATGGTAGGTGGTGGGTGGATGTAGGTGTCAGATGTCGAGGGTGTAGGCTCTGGAACTTTGAGGGGTGCTGCAACGAAGCGAGAGTTGTCTGGATCAGGTTTGGGTCTACCTTGGCACTTATATGAAAACGTTGGATGCTGTTGATTACACTGGCTGCATTTTGGTGGATTGGCAAGGTTGTGACAGGCTTTAGTGTTGTGGTTTTCTGAACAGTATCCACATTTAGGTTGGTTTCTGCATTGAGCTGTCGAATGTTCATTATATGTTTGGCAACGTTCACACCTGAGGGGCAGCGGTGGTTGAGTGCGTGAAGGTTCAACTCTATATCTCCTTTTATAGATGTATGCTCCTCTTTGTAATAATGAGTCTATAGTTTGCTGATCTGTAGTGAGAACTCTAACCATGTAACTGTTTCTGCCTTCTTGTGTCTTGATCCTGAGACATTTTGTTATTGTGTGTCCTTCTGCCTGTAATTCGGTTTCGACGTCTTCATCGGTGGTGTCAGGGTCAACGCCTCTAATTACTACAGATAACTGTGGAGCTCGTCTAGGTGGTGGTTGCATGCGGATGGTTCTAGATGATAATGGAGTAAGTTGAGCATCTTTACCGAAGATTTCAAAGCTATACTTGTTCCGGATTGTGGTAGCTAGTGCACTGTCAGGAGATTTGATGATGATTCCGTTTCGTGTTGGTATGATCTGATGAATGGCTTCTCTTGGAACATATTTCATTAATCGTTGGAAAAGCTGTTTTGGCGTTTGAAACTTGGTGTCAAATTTGGTCAGAAGAAAAGAGTGAAGAGGAGCTTTTGAAGTTGCTTGGTGTTCATCGTGATCTGAAGATGTGATGTTCATTTGCTGTTCTTGATCTGAATCGTAATCTGAAGCGCTGAGCTGATGAGATCTTTTACTTGGTGGTGACTTCCCGTTGCCTGAATGACGTGATGGTGGTGTGCGTGATCGTGAACTAGTTTCTGACAACTGATCGGTGCTACGCTTGTTCTTTGGTATTGCGCCTAGTGATGTTGATTTTGGTGTGACTGTGGATGAGGTTTGCATGATGATATTTGGTAACTGATGTTTCCCTGTCTTTGGAGGTTTCGGCATGATGGGATGCTGGAAATGATATGAAGATGATCAGTCTCTGTGCAATGACTGCAAAAACACCGGTCTACTCGCACCCTCCGACACTGAGAAATTCGGTGAGACCATGTCTGGCATAGTCTACATTATAAGAATTTCAAATACATTGTAGTATTGACATTAACCTTGAAAGTAATCAATAAAACTTTCCTTTTACATGTTTCCAAACAAAACTACAGTTTTATAACATTAATAACATATGTAGAACAACATAAAACACTTATTTTGGGAAAACATCTCGTTTGCGCAACTGTTTTTCCCGCTACGCTATTTGACTGCCATCTTCTGTCCGTATTTGCAACTCGTAAATATGAATATACCGAAACAAGATCTTTATACATCCAATTTAACATAAATTGTGAAAGTAAAACACAATTCGTTGTCGAAACGATGAAATAAACCTTACAAATTCTTTAATAAACCAATACTAGCTTTGAAACTATATAAAAGAAATAATAAATATTAAACTTTTAGCCTATCACAAATGTGTAATCTCCTTTAAATTATTCTGACATAGCCATAACAAATTTTAAACAAGTTCGGCGAATTCCAGTCGCGGGACCGTGCACATGTTATGGCCAGGTTTCAGCAGCGAGCAAGATATTTTATAATAAATGTTCTGTTGAAAAAGTTATGGCGAGACCTTTCCAACGACAACTCAAAAACCTTCTTAGTCATAGTAGTTCCTGAGTTGAAATTTTTTCTATATCTCTGGCACCGTTCCTGCGATCTGGATGAACAATACGGGCTTGAACTCGTCTTTCTAAGACAGTTCCAACGACACCTGAGCTACCTTCCTAGCCTTAGTAGTTCCAAAGTTATGATATTAGTTGGTTTAAACTCGTTACTAGCCGTAGTAGTTTCAAAGTCCTTTATTACCCGCACGCGACGGTGGGTGGGGAGGCGGAACAATATCAGAATTATAAATATTTTTATTTACTCGTTTTAGTCGAAGGGATCTTCTGAGAAAATACTCCTGACCTAAAAATGCAATAGAAGTGATATTTTGGCTTTTCTATACAGAAATAATTTAGAGTACACCGTTTAGAGCCCGAGAACGGGCTGCTATTTTGAAAAGATGGTGTCATTTTTATTCTCAATTATAAATTGTGGATCATACAGAAATTTTGCAGGGGTACATAATGAAAGATCGTATCTTTTTCTTTCTGAGTCACTATTACACCATTTTCCCACTAGAACGAACGGTTACAAAGTTATCACAGGTTTTAATTTTTGTAAATTTGAACTTTTTACAGGATAATAAATTTAAAAAAAAAGAGACTTTTTAATTTGACGGTGATGCAAAAGTTTGGAAACACCCTAGTAATTCGAAAATGGCTATAGAGAATGAGATCAAATGTTGGATATCGGTTATGGAAGGACGGTCTTCATGTCGGCCATCATGAAAGTCGCCATCTTGGATTTGTGTCTAGAATTGTAAATAGAAATGGCATTATAATTACCATATATCTTTTAGGCTAGCTCATTACGAGAAGTTCAAATGAGAAGTTGATTCTCACCTACGTTTATTTGCCTAGGAGATACGGCTAAACCACATCGGAATTTTGATCTAAATTAAAACGTAATCAATTTCCCTTTGACAAGTGTGACAAACTTAATGCAAGCTTTGCGAATCTAGCCCAAAAGATTTAAACACGGTTGAATACAACAGGCTAACTTTCGAGAATCAAAATTGAAATAGCCTTGACAAAACAAGAAAAAAAACTAATGTAATTCTTAAAAAAAAATACGTTAACATGGTTGGGAAACAAACCGAGGACCACTATCATGCCTATCGTATGCTGTAGTCACAGACCACGAAACCACTTGTTCTAGTTTGCTTTCGAAGCGTTATTGATACATAGTTCATCAGATCGCAAGAAATGGCAAGAGTGAAAGGGTGGAAGTTGGCAGAGTTTAATTGGAGAAACAGTCCTGACACGTGATGGAACTTCATCATTTCGAGGCGACAGCAGAAAGGCATGCAAACAAAATTAAAATAAATTTCAAGTTTTGAAAGCTTTCTCGCAGAGGCGGTTCTAGGCCTGGGCCCCCCACCCTAGTTTTTTGCAGTGAAGATAAACTAATTATCCTCAATTGTCTTGAAATATTTAGTATAATTAATATTTATTTGGCAAGAAGTTTAATGTTATCGATTCTTGAACATGAAATGAAGTGTACCATGATAAGCTTCTTCTATAAACATGGGGTGGGGGAAGGAGTCACAGTGTATGTTAGAAACTGCATTTTGTCGAGTTTTAAACGATTTTTTAATTTCTTAGAACAAGTTTCAAGTGGTTATTTTATTGTTTGTTGGTTATGTAACACAGTATTTTTTGCTTTTAAAACCTTTTAGAAGTCTTCACTATCAACAACGTTGTAACAAAGGGAAGACCACATCATCTAAAAATTTAATTTATTGCTTATAGGCAATGCGGTGTTATTTCGAAATTATACCACCAGTAGCTTATACCGAAAACGACAGAACGCCAATCGTTGTCCGACTTACTTCTTACTATAAAAAGAATATAGGAAATTCTAGTCCGACCTATAGCACCTTCAACATTACAGGACGAGACGCTAGATGTCATAAGCTGTCTGTTTTATGTAAAAACTTAGTTTTAGTTGGGATATGGCATGTGCCTTTATTCCGATAAACCACTCAATTCGACGAAGATATGGAATTGGAACTCTTTTGCGGATGACGTATTCAAAGTCAATTAAATCTATTAATAAGAAAGTGTATTCCATTTAAAACCATAATGAGAAAAGTAACCCATTATTGAAAATCTTTGAAACATGCCAATGCCAATTGAAGACGTGCCTAAGTCAACATTTAAATATAAAACCCAGCTCTTCGTTTTGAATTTTAATTTTTAAGGCCTTTAGGCAACCTTTTAGTCAGGTCAGATGGATGATGATGATGGGATGAATGAATAGAATGAAGAAAGTGGGAGGAAAGATGAGAATCCCGAGAAAACCCACGCACACGGTGTTTGCCACCACAAAGCCAACATGGTATGAGCTTGGATCGAACCTACGATCCCAAGCACCAGAGGTGAGCGCTCTACCATTAAGCCATAATGGCCCATCCCAGACGTTCGTGTATGGCCCATTGGCTACAGTACCGGCCTTCTGGAACACACGCTGGTTGAAGTCCTGCTATCACGAATAAGGTTATCGTCATTGTTATGACACGAATGTCGGGAATTTAATTTAATTTATGGCCTTTAGGCGTCTAAGGCTAAAGCCACGAATGAGAGGATAGGACTTTGAATAAGCAACTGGACGTCCCTTCCTTCGCTATTGTTTTCGACGGAATAATGTTCGCCGAGGGACGTTGTCGCTCGAACTTGTGAAGGTTTAAGGCCATAAATGCCTACGTCATCCAAAAATGTACATTCAGGATCATAGGATGTGCCAAATGAAATGCACACTCTGTAATACAAAAAAAAATAGACACCTTACTCCACTACATGAGCAATACTGTCAATTACCTGACGGGACGAGCGACAAACATCAAGAAAACAGACTTCATTGCTCTAACAGCTAATCGAAGCAGTCATCCCAGTGCGCATGTTCTTACTTTAGACTATGTGAATGCCTTTGCTTCAGAAATAGTCTTCGCAACAGAAAAGGAATAGTACAATATTAGTGACTCCATAGCTTAGTGGTTAGAGTGACGAACTACAAATCGGACGTTTCCATTTCCGAATCCCGCTGCTAAACATTAAAAATCTTACCAACTAATTAATATACAATCATGAAGTCAATGAACAAATTCTAACAAAGTACGTACACCAGTAGATAACAAAAACATTTTCAATAACCTTCCATCAAGAAGGTCAACATATTATTTTGCCCAACTGAAAAACACGATGATTTTGTTGGGGATTTGGCTAGGGTGGTTGAAAAGCCGCATATTTTGACAAGCTAAATAAAATTGAAATGAAACATACGTTTATTTATGACTCCTGGAACTCCAGAAGAAAGCCCTGAGCATTCACGCTCAGGGCCGTGAGGGCTTTGTAATCCATCCCTTAAAGATCTGTAGGAAGAACCTGTCTGAATACTGTGATAGAACTGAGATGATTTCTCGGATAATCTTAGGGGCAATAAACAACTTGCAGCTCTCATTCTAGACAAAATAAAATCCCTTTCGGTAGGCCTACAGGCTGAGGTAGATTTCCAAGTTTCGCTGGGAGCCGGGGCTCGCCCCCCAACTTCAGTGCTTTTGAGAGGATGCGCCTCCTTTATCTTAACCAAAATCTCCCTGCAGCACTACACCACCACAGAGTACATCTTCACCCTCCCACGGTTGGCTGCGCCCCCAAAGGGAAGATTTGCCCCATTTATTGTAACCTACTATTGGTCATACACCTTCATTGAAAATTTCGTTTCTCTACCTTCAATGATTTGGAAATTGGGTTTTTGGGGCGGCCATTTTGGACCCAAGTTGACGACTTTTAGAAACTTTTCTTATTTTGTCGTGACCTACTTGTGATAGTACAACTTCAAGTAAAATTTCATTTATCCAGCTCAAACGGTGTGCAAAATGGGATTTTGGGCGGTCATTTTGGATCCAAGATGGCGACTTTTCCCAAATGTTGTAATATTTCCCTAAGCTACTCGTCATAATGCACCTTTATGCCAAATTTCGTATCTCTAGCTCAAACGGTGTGGAAAATGGATTTTTAGGTCCGCCATTTTGGATCCAAGATGGCGTCTTTGAATTCATTAGGTAACATTTTCATAATCAAAAAGTGATGTTGTACCTTTATGCCAAATTTGATTTCAATAGCCCCAGCTGTTTAGGCTGTGTATTCTATACAACAATGGGTTCGGCGGCCATTTTGGATCCAAGATGGCGACCGATTTTGCTCATTAACGAACTTAACCGAGCTATTAAGCCTAGAAACAACATATAAAAATTTGGTTCAAATATCTTCAAAATTATGGCCGCTAGAGTGTTAATATATATATATATATAAATATACACTTTCATATCGTACCGATCTCAATAGGTATATTTTCTTCGAAATCTACCTAAAAAGAGGTGTCGATCACCGGATTTCTGACTCACACACTCCGCATTTCACAATGCATTTTTCTGATATTTTTAAGCAGGCACTGAAGGGACACAAAACAAATTAAATATAGAACTGACACAGATTTTCTATGAATAATAACCAAATTGTTGGACTAGCTACATGATAACCTAGTTCAACACGCTTGCTGATTTTCAACACCGTTGAGATCACTACTGCTATCCTTGCGGGGACACACACACATACGGAAATTAACACTTGCAGCTATTTTTATGGAAATATTTTCTACTCAAAAGATCATACTGAAACTGTTTTAAAAATCTGACTTATTTTAGCTATACCAGCAAATTTAGGTAATGTCACTCCGCCCGATTTTCGAAAGATTAACACAATAGTACGTTTGCTTTTTGTGCACGTGGTCATGGATTCAAATCCTGTCAGAATCCATTGAACGAACTCTCTTTTGCTAGTGACGTATCCAAGGTCAACTAAAGTAATATTAATTTAACTAAAGCAACAAACTGCTCAAAAGCAAGTATTTCGTGGCTGAAATCCCCCCCCCTTTTTTTTAACAAGCAGTAAATGGAAGAAATCAACAATTCTTTGTTAAAACCAGCTCTCCGTATCCCATTGAAAAGTGCACCCTCCAGACATTTTCAATGAATCTATGAGTACATTAACCAAGAAATAAGATCTATATTTCAAATGAACAAGACAGTAATTGAAAATATTGATTGATAAGGCCTCTACAAACTCGAGTAAAAACTTTGGATTAGATAGCGTTTCTATAACGCACAGACTAATATTAGAAAACTTTAGTTATTTATTTTATACGAGGCACCCGGTATATGCACAGAAAACCCAAAATGGAGTCCTGTTCATATTCACACCTCTTCCAAAAAAAAAAAAGAGAAAAAAAACCGTATATGGTGATAATGAAGTCACAAATTCTTTTAAAATAAAAGAATTTCAACTCAGGAAAATGGTGAGGCCATTGAAAGGTTTACGCCCTTTTTGTGGGAAGAAGTTTTGGTGGATGGTCGGTTGTAGGAAATGGAGTTGCTCTAGGTGGTTCTTTTATTCTTTATTTATTAAAACCTGGGATCATTATGATTTATCATCGTAAACATTTATATATTAGGATGGATTCTAGATAACTATGAAAAAAGTAAAAAAAAATAATAATGTATGATTTCATGAAGTAAGTGCATACACGCCACAATCACAATATAGAAGTGTTAGTATAGACGAAAGTGTGTTATCTTCTGTCCCCGGGACGGTTCGGGGCACTGATGGTAGACGAGGCGATCCCTATTAGTATTTAATGGATTACAGTGCATTTTATGGTATGATTGTAAGCTGGTGGGTGAGTAGCGGTGAGAGGTGTCAACTCAACTAAATCGGGATGATTGTGTGGAAGAGTGGTGGTATATATGCTGAGAATAAGTGAGAGTGGTGCGGAGAGCGGAGATGGGAGTTCGTGATCATATATAGTATCATAATGGATAGTGTCTAGAAGGAGTGCGTGCTTGGATTCATATCTGCTTGTGATGTAACGTTTGCGTAGATCTTCAATATGGGAAAGAATATTTGGGATGTCAACTCGTATAGGTCCGCTGTAGGGCTTGGTAACTTGATACGGTAAGTTATTCTGAAGGCGTGGCGTTCTAGGATTTTAAGTTTTTCATAGAAGGATTCTGGAGCTGATACCCATGCTGTGTGGCCATATGATAGAACTGGTCTGAGGAATGCCTTATATGTATTAAGAATTGTTGTCGGTGCGAGTCCCCATGTGGTGCCAGTGAGCCGTTTCAGTAAGTTTAGTCGGTTATAAGCTTTGATAGTCAGTTGTTTTAAGTGTGGTTTCCAAGTGAGATGATTGTCTAAGGTGATTCCTAAGTATTTAACTGTGTGTGTGGGTTTAATACTGTCTGGTTTCAGTGTGGAGGGGTTGCGTTGTACGCGTGATCGTTGCTTAGGTGGGAAGAAAACTATGACTTGGGTTTTTGCGGCACTGATGTTGAGTTTCCATGTAGAGCACCAGTCAGTGAATGAGTCAACAGCTACTTGCATTTCCCGGTTTATTTGTTGTATTGTGTGGGCTGTGGCGAGAAAGGCTGTATCGTCTGCATACTGATATAATTGGATGTCTTCTGGCAGTGTTGGTAGGTCTGCACAGTATAACAGGTAAAGCAATGTGGAGAGCGTTGAGCCTTGCGGGACTCCTGTGTGTAGAAACATGGGAAATGAACTGCTGTTATTGATGCTAATGTAGGCGAGTCGATTTGAGAGGAAGTTGTAGATGTATCTGACGTAAGCTACAGGTAAATGAAATTGTAGTAATTTCCAGAGGAGTCCATGATGCCATACTTTATCAAATGCTTTTTCTAGATCAAACAAGACAAGGCATGAAGGCTTACAGGTATTGAAATGATTTGTGATGTGGTTGGAGAAGCGGATGATTTGGTCCTGGATACTGTAACTGGGTAGAAATCATGCTTGGTGGGTTTGTAGAAGATTTCTGTCTTGAAGGTGTAGGTGAAGGCGTTTGACTATGATGCGTTCAAGGATTTTATTTAGCGTCGGAGTGAGCTGGGTAGGGCGGTATGAGCAAACGGAGCCGGGAGGTTTGTCGAGTTTCAAGAACATTAGAGTCTTTGAAGTTTTCCATTGCGTTGGTATGAATCAGGTGCGTAGAATGAAGTTGAAAATAGCTGCAATCAGTAATAGCAGTCTGATAGGTCTTTCCTTGATATGTCTATATGTAATACCGTTTAGTCCAGGAGCAGTATTCTTCTTTCTGACGATGGTGGTGATAATTTCGTTGACTGTAATCGGCGCTGTGAGGTAGTTGTTCTCGTTGATTTGATGATCTGAATGAGGTTGTAGAGCTGGTGAAGTTATATGCAGTATGTTCGCTGGATGCGTTCTTGATATATGAGGCCATATCGGTGTGAAAATTTCTTGTAGATGAGTTACGAAGACGTTTGCTTTCTCTTTGTTCTTTTGCCAATGAGAGCATTGAAACTCTTCCAAAATTTTGTCCGTTATGCTGTACCTTGTAGCTGATTGCAAGTTTTCACCCATTGCCTTAGTTTATATGCTGGAAGATAGTTATGAACTGATCGCTGTAGTTGGTGGTGCAGTTGTAATGAAGCTGGATTTCGAGTTCTGATGTAGTCTCTGAAAGCCTGTCGTGAGCGTTTAACCTGTGCGATGTAATTAGGTGGGAATTTCGGTGTAAACGGTGATGAAGTGGACGTTGGTGTGCTGTGGTAATGCTGTCGCTGATCTTGCTGAGAGTTAGATAAATCAACTCAGGAATAGTATTGTTTTTATTATTGTTGGACAGGGCGATCATCGTCGTCCTGTGAACGCAGACGGTTATGCCATCTCTTCGTTATTGTTTTATTTGTAATCTATATTTTAAATAATTGTTGCTGGTCTAAGTACTCAGGAATTTTTTTTTTAGAAGAGACCTAAAGTCTCTTTTGCTAGCCACCAGGTGGCAAGCACCCACTAGAGGGTTACGCCCTCTCTATAGGGAAGAGAAGTTTCGGTGAGGAGGATTCTTAGGATTGGAGGTGGTCTATGGGATGTAGGAAACTTTTATTTATCCTTTATTTAATTTTCATCATATAACTTGGACGTTATAAGCATTGCTTATAACCATTTTGTTGGTTTACGTAAGCTAGGGTGAAGATGACTAATGAATGATGGGGATGAAGTGCAATTTCACGCCACAAACATTTAGATAGACATATGAGGGTGAATCTTCTTGCTTAGGGGCGACTCTAAGCACAATGTGTGACAGGTGAGCCCTTGTTGTACACTAATGGAGACAGTGCAGTTATGGGGGCGACAGGTGAGATGAATGAAAGTGAAACAGATGGGTCAGTATGAGCTGTCATATGTTATACAGTTGTTTCAAGGGGATTGGTGTGGACGTAGATGTAGGGACCAGAGTAGGTTGGTTGTAGGTTGATGTTAAGAACTGTACGTGCTGCAAATTGAAGTTGACTTAGGACATTGGTTCTTTGAAAAGGGTAGAGATTTTGTAAGGTGATTGTAATAAAAGAAAGAAACTGGTCAATTGTAATAGGTTGTGATGGGGAAATAATTGGAGGGTTGGATGGTTTCGGTTCTGCAGGTCGGAGTGGTAATACAAGGCCGGGATTCTCAGGGGTAGGTTCAGGTCTGTCTTTGCATTTGTATCTGTATGTGGGGTGCTGTTTGCTACAGGTATTACATTTGGGTGGTTGGTTTAGGTTAGAGCAGTCTTTGGTGATGTGTGGGCCAGTACAGTATCCACATTTAGGGGTGTTTGGACAGTTTGAGGTATTATGGTCATTATATGTTTGACAGTGTTCACAGCGGGTAGGTAGAGGAGGTTGGGAACGGGATGGTTCAACACGGTATGGTTTTCTGTATATGAAGGCACCGGCAGTAAGTAGGTCTGTGATTGTCTCTGAATGATGAGTGAGGACGCGGACCATGTAACTAGGTGTTCCGGTTTGAGTTTTGATTCTGATGCACTTCGTGATAGTCTGTCCTTCGGTCGTTAGCTCCTGTTTTATTTCTTCGTCTGTTAAGTCTGGATTCACTCCTCGTATAACAACGGAAAGCAACGGAGGTCTACGTGGAGGTGGCTGATTCTTTACATGTGGGGATTCAAGTCGTACGAAATGTGCAGATGGTCCAAAGATTTCCAAACTGAATTTGTCTCTGATTTTCTTTGCTAAATTAGGTTCGGTAGATTTTACGATGATGCCATTTCGTGTAGGAATGATCCGGATGATGATGTCTCGAGGTACGTATTTTAGAAATTGTAGAAAGAGCAGTTTTGGATTTTGAAACTTAGGATCAAATTTAGTCAGTAAGAAAGAATGTGTTGAAGTTGAATTAATACCGGTGACAGAATCTTCGTTGTCGCTGTGTTCCATGCTATGGTCGGAGTCAGATGCGCTTAACGTATGAGATTTCTTCGATGGCGGTGAGCGTCCAGAATTGTCATTGGTTGAGGAAATGTTCTCGTCAGTGCTGCGTTTTTGTTTGCCTTGTGCTTTGGTTTTGATTGTGGCTGAATATGATGGTGGATCTTGATATGGTGGTCCAGATACTTACTGTGGCAAACGATGTCTTCCAGTTGGATGTTGATTAGACATGATGTAGAGTGTAGTAGCTGTCAGAAGGATGAGTAGCGTCTTGGCATAAGTCAGTCCAACGAGGTGAATGTCGGAGGTTAAAACTGTCGTGGTGAATGAGAAATGATGATGAGTCTTTGTGCAATGACTGCTATATCTCAATATAACTTTCACCCTCCGGCACTGAAAAATGCCGTCTATCACAATGTGGTTGTATATGAACTGTTCTCGCCTGTGCGTATGCTACTCAGGGTCCTCGTTAGTGCATTAACAATCGACAGTTAGGCTAGATTAAGTCTGTACTCAGGAATCTCTAGTCACGAACCACACACACAAGAATGTAAATTACCTTTAGGCCCGCAGGGCCACCGGGTCAGGATTTCTGGCCATAGAAGGCCACTTTCATCCTTAGAAATATATGAATTTGTTTGAGGTTGAAATATATAAGTAAATAAAAGAATCAGATCCCGCACCAGAACCAACCGGCCCCCACCAGGCAACCAACCAGGAAAATCACCGAATGGGACAGGCAATCCACAAATTAGGCAAAGTTAAAGAATTCGAACTGCAATTCAGGCTAATTACAAAATTTTAATTTTTAAGTTTTATTGCACAGGATTTATCATATATAAATTTAAAGTATTATGATTAAAATTTTGATATAGTCTAGTTTTATAGGTCTATCTATTATTAGTCAGAAAGAAAGGATATAGGTTTATAGGATTAATATTTTGTTTCAGTTGTAATGGAGGTGTTGTTCAGTTTCCAGGCTTTTATATAGTGCTTAGAATATATATTCTGATGTTAAAATCGTTCACTGTGTTTTAATGTGTTAGGTTATTAGTTCTTGAAGTGATATTTGATGACGCATAACTTTCATATCAAGCCGCCTCGGGAAGTTGATGATGGCAAATTTCTTTTCTTTGATTGCATTGGCATATCTTTCTTTGCAATGATTCATGTATTCTATAATTGAAGGGAAATTGATATCCTTGTATAGTGCGTCCTTCTCGGCCTTCCAGAGCCTCTTGGACACTCTCAGCCAATATCTTTCAAATTTTTTGAATTGTTCCATATTAGTATTTGAATTGTATAATTCGTGGCCATAGGTTATAATTGGTCTCAACATGGAAAGATAGATTCTAGTTTTTATGCCGAAAGACGTGTTTGATAAAAGTATAGATTTTAATGCCGAAAATGCCTGAAGTCCCTTTTTTCGTCTGTCTGAAATGTGTGATTTGAAATTTAGCCTCTGGTCCAACGTCACTCCCAAATATTTAGCTGTTGAATGTGGCTTAATCTTAGATTTGTTTATGCGAATTGATTTATTTTTGTCTCGTCTCGTACCTTTACCAGAGGAATAAAAAATGATAAACTGTGTTTTTTTGGCGTTGAGTTCCAACTTCCAGTCCCTGCACCATTTAAGAAAAGTATTAGCCGGCCTTTGCAGATTTTTTATAACTGAGTTCGTAGTTCTCGCAGTAGTCCAATACGCCGTATCCTCCGCAAAAAGTCCTAAACTGGTGTTAGTGTTAGGAGAGATCGGGGTGTCATTGACATATAATGAATACAAAATTGGACTCAATGCCGCCCCCTGTGGCACCCCTCTGCGAATTGAGATGTTATCTGAAAATTCTTCGCCAGATCTTATTTTTGTTGTTCGATTTGTGAGGAATTGAGAAATCCATCTAATGGTGGAAGTGGGAAGATTTAACAAATACAGTTTGTACAGTAGGCCGTCGTGCCATACTGTATCAAAAGCCGACGTTAAGTCCATGAACACAGCGGCAGATTTCCATCCCTTTTTCATGGCAATTTGGATATCAGTCACGATTCTCATTAATTGGTCGATAGTAGAGACGTTCTGACGAAATCCCGCTTGGTACCTAGATATTAAATTAGCTTCCTCTAGATAACTATTCAGTCTTTTAGAAAGGACCGTTTCACATATCTTCGCCATTGTATTCGTCTGTAATCGGTCTGTAATTTGCTGTTTGAAAACTGTTCTTGCCTTGTTTTGGAATAAAAATTGTATATGCATTTTTCCAGGAAAGTGGGATGTAGCCTAATTTGAGTGAAGCATTATAAAGTGAAGTTAGAATGGTGTGTAGTTCGGTAGGACTGCGTTGTAGTGCGATGTAAGGGATTCCGTCCGGTCCAGGGGAAGTGTTCTTCTATTTTTTGATTATTTTGAGAATTTCCATTTTAGTGACGTCTTGAAGCAGTATCTCAACATCTCCAATGTGATTGTCCTGCCTATCCAAATCAGTGATGTCCCGAAAATGATCTATAATAATTCTAATTCTAGCAGCAACATCCGAGATTTCCTTTTGAAATTTTTTATTGTAATGAGGAGGGTCCATCTCTATCTTATCCTTGAATTTTGCATAAAATATATCAATAAATTCCTTATTGCTAGAAACCGGTTTTCCGTCCAAAGAAGAAGGGAGAGAGTGTCCATGTCCTTTGCCTTTTTGTCTGGAGAGCGTCTTCCAGAACTTTTTTGGATTGTCTTTGTAATTGTCTGTAAGTTCTGTGATGAACAAATCTTTTTTCTTATCTCGAAATTGAGCAATAGAATACTTTATTTCTTTTTGAATATTATTAATAATCATATTATTAATATGATTAATTATATCACGAACCACCTGAACATTTGTTACTATATCGGTTTCGGGCGTTCTCATTTGACTCTAATATTGGACAAATATTACAGTCTAGAATAAATGGTGTGTGTAACTCATGTAACGGAACATTACTTACATCAATCCTCATGAAAAATAATGAAAAATTTCATTCAGGAAATGCTTGTGCAAACCACACAACTGCAAGACAATGTTTGGTGACATCTATTGTTTCAAAAATTCGTTAAATTTTCATGTCAAATAGTGTCATAGGATGATGGAAATGCAGTTAAAAGAACTAAGGGGGATGCTTATTGACTTGAATATCACTTCTGTATCATTACTTGAACAAATAATAATAATAATAGTTCTAGAAGTAGTAAAAGGTAATAATAATAATAATAATAATAATAATATATAAATGCCTTTGCTTCCGCATAACTAAATCTTCCTTGTTGATTTTAATTTACATAATCTTTTATCATGTAATTTGTGTGATGGCTCAATGGTAGAGCTTTCACCTCTGGTGCCTGGAATCGTCGATTCGATCCCTGGTCAAACCATGTGGGCTTTGTGGTAAACAAACACCGTGTGGGTGGTTTTTCTTGGGGTTCTCTCGTTTCCACCCACTTTCTTCATTCGAGCAATTTATCTTTCATCAATCATTCGGCCTGAGCCAAAGTTGCCTAAAGAAAATTAAATACAATTCACGTAATTTTGTTCGAAAGGATATTCGATTATGCTGAGAGTGACCGGTGTGAATTTGTTTCTTTATGTTGCGTATATACTGTAGTTTCCAATTTGTCAGTTTCTAGTATGGGTGTTTATCGATTTCTAAACGTAAAAAAAATACAGTTGCGGGCTCAAGAGTTTGGGGGGAGGAACACCCCCATTGAGGGTCTGGAAGAATCCCTGAATATAGATAATATGTGGTGTTCTGAACTCCTTATTTCAAACTTGAGTTATCTGATTCCTGGTAATAAATAAAACCAAAATAAAAGATCGGGTGGAAATATAGATAAGAGTCTATATTTTTTGTACAAATAATTTTGTATAATATGGCATGCCACCCACGCAATTCCACCCCCTGTACATAGTGTATAATTTTATTTGCACTCCAAATATAAACATACTTCGACATCATTGAGACATTGCTCACCAAATATCTACGCTCGAACTGTCGCAATTGTCAATATTGCCAACCTATTTCAATGTTTCAAATGGCTCTTGGACATATCGCACCGAAGTTGGCAATAACATTATTCGACAGCAAAGAAAGCCAATACTACAGAAGTCCCCCAAGTTTAAACGGTCCTAGTTATCAATATTCCCAACTTATTTTCAATTTCAATTTTTCAAATCTACACGCGTCCATTGTTTTTCATACATGATCGTTATGTACTGGTAAAAGTCGAAGAGGTACTCAGAGTCAGGTATTGGGAATCAGTTTCAGTGTTTCCAACCTGTTTTAAAATTCAATTTTTCAAGTAGCCGCTATACTGTTACGCAGGGCTGTAGTCGAGTAGGAGAATAACATGTTGAGAAGGGGAGGAATAAATAAATTCATTATGCAGTCAGTAGTTAACGACTTTTTCTTGACAAATGTTGGGTGCTTGAATTAAGTCTCGCTGTTTTTGCCACATAAACTGACATTTATTACCACATAATGGTAAGTGGTATTCTAGTAAAAGTAGTGCCCATTGGAAGCTACAACCTGTTCTCATCTTAGAGGTAACAAATGGATTCCGCCGTAAAAAAAAATTGCAGGGTCTTTCGAGGGGATCCAGTGATCAAGCCATTTTTTGATATCTGCGAAAGAACAGAAGTGCTGCTCAGAAAGGCCATGTTGTAGTGGCAGAAACAAATTGCAATCTGACTGAGCAATGTCCGGGGAACATGGCTGGTGGAGTAAGATACCCCATCCAAATTTCGCCAAGATGTCCTTGAGGGGTTTGAAGACATGAGATCTACCGTTGCCATGGAGCAGAATAACGCTGTCAGTTCTTGTGGCGTTTATGCTTGAGTGAACGTTTCTAATAGAGTAATTATCGTTAACATTGATCGTTTCACCTGGTTTCAACAGCCCAAAATGCACAACACCGGCTTGATCCCACTGAATGCACAGCATCAACTTCTTTCCATGAATATCCAGTTTTTGGACTTCAGGTTGATGGTTCATCGGGACGCACCCATGACTTCCTGCTCTTAGGTTTGTTCATCGCTAGTCACTATTCGATGCAAAAACGACTTCCATTTTTGTCTTTGCAGCAGCACTTCACAAATGGTTGAACGTTTTGCAGTGCCTTCCTTCCGCAATTCATCGGAGACCCAGTTTCCGCCCTTCTGGATCATTGCCATTGCTTTTAAACGTTCGATAACAGTTGACGCATCGACATGTAGTGTTTCGGACAACTATGTGAGCGTTTGACATGATTCCTCTTCCAGTAATACCTCCAATTCGCGGTCTTCAAACTTTTTTGGCTGACGAAGGTACTCTTTGTCCTTCATGTCAAAATCGTTGTCTTTGAAGCGTCGAAACCAATCGCAGCAAGTTGTTTCCGATAGCGCATGCTTTCCACAGGCCTCGACTAGCAAATGATGACTTTCAGCAGCAGTTTTTCTTAGATGAAAGCAGAACAGGAATCTTCCCCCAAATGTTTTATTTTCTGGTACGAAACCTGACATCTTAAATTGGATAACACTTGTGTTCTTTACACTTCCATCGCGTATTCCACACTGCTTCTTACAATCTACTACCGGTACTTGTATGCACAGCAATAGTCACTTATGGCCCGATTGATCTAGTACAACTGCTATTCTCTATTTGGCAACAGCGAGAATTAATTCAAGCAGCAAATATACAATAATTTTAAAGAGATCTGCACATTTAATTTGAGCAGAACTTTTGTTAGCTTGGTTGGTCTCTTTATGCTGGTCTTGAGTAATGTGAGCTCTGACTTACATTTTCAAAAGCAATCTAGGAGTTTGATTTAACATTATTTAAGATTTCAATGTATGGAGTAAGCCCCATCATATATAGATTTATAACGGGCTGCGGAAGTAAGTCTTATATAAAATGATACCTGATTATTAAGTGATCTTGATGCTTCGCAATTGTACAGAAGTTTCGACAATGTTCTTGTTTTTCCTTTCCTGAATGCAAGAAATTATGCATTATTTTCGATATTGTTACTTTACTGAATTATAATCAAAACTTTTTGCCTTTTCTTTTTCTCTTTGTAGAAATTAAATTATTTTTATCGCTATATTTAACGAAAACAGAATCAAAAGTTAATCAAAACATGATCTCTGCTTTAAAGATTCATAAATTTATACCCTGTGAACAATGTGGGACTACAACAATGAAGTTACGTACCGACTATATTTAAAAAAAAGCACGGGGGGAGCCGCGGGACGCAGCTAGGTTATTTCTAAGTTTAAATTAGTATATTAGGAAACAACAGGTAACAAAGAAAAAAGTAGTTGGTGTAGTCATTTTAAGCCCAAATCTAGTGATTAGTTTTAAAACTTCTTAGAAGCATGGAACTTCATATACACATAGTACTTGGCCACCGAAGTAGCATACTAAAATTCCCCTAAAATCAAACTAGTGCTACGGCTCCTATCTTGGAAAATGTCGTGAAAATTCAGTTTTTTTTTCAGTTTTCCCGGAAATTAAACATCATATTAAATTCATCATATTGAAAAAAAAATAAAAATGAAATGACATTTGTTCAGCATAAAATATGAGTCCTTTTTTTGTGATTGCTTTTTTTTTTTAATTTGACCAATCCTAAAGCCACGAGATGACATAAAACGAAAAACACCTTTTTTAAGGCTCAATCCAAGTGGGGTTTCCCCCGCCTTTTTCGTTTGACGTCAATTATTCAAAATTCAGTGCAGGTAAACAAAATGTAACTTTCACAGACCAAAGTTCATGCCATACTTCAATAACGAGTTCAATTAGCTTTAAGGAAACGTTAGTAATAACATCAGGATTGTGTGCAGAACACTTTTGGAACATTATTCTGTCCGCACAAAATTATGATATTTTTAAAACTACTATTTTTGGCATTTGATTAATCCCATTTCCTCACACTAAAGCTATGTTCAAGTTTCTAACTGCGACATTTTATTTGCTCAGAAAACTGAGTACTTTTGTGTTAGACAGCGAAAAGGTGTTAACAAATTAAATATCCCCAGAGGATATTATGACTTCAAATGCAGGGAAAAACATAGATATTTTAGCTGTCTGCAAAGGAGCAGAAGAAACTAGTAAGAGAATATATGAAAATAGTTCCTCATGATGGAGTTTATTAGGTCTGAAAGAACGAAAGACTTTTCACTCCATCGGAATACAGTAATCGGTATGTTACCTTTATTCATGCGCCGGGTCATTATTTGTATGCAAAAGATTCTTATCTCTATGTCCAAAATCCTTATTGATAAAAATAAATTAGATCTAAATTGAGTATATGGACAGTTACATGAAAGCATACTCTAATTATCAGCTTCCAGTAATATTTAATAATTGTCATAATCTTTCAGTATTTTTTATCAAACATATTAAAATTTAAGCGACGGTTACTTGCAATTTTAAGATATTTAATTCTTAGTGTCTAAATTTTGTGTACTTTTTGTGGAATCGCTTTAGGAAAAACTTTTGCGAGCAATTTATGTTGTCATTAATTTCTACCTTCTTTTTAAGAACAAATGCTAAATGAAAAAAATAATTTTATGGCAATCAGCTTAGCTTTGTGCCATTTTGTGGCTTCTGGATCGATAAAAGGAATGGTCTTAGCAACAAAGATTTGTACTTTTATGCTAAAAAAAAAAAACTAATTTAAAATATGTTTTTGAAGTGCTGGATAATTTTTGAGAAAACTAGAAATAGATGAATATCGGCCGCCATTTTCCAAGTTGACGGCCATAGCACCAACTTTGATTTTTGGAGACTTTTAGTATAATACTTTGGTGGTCAAGTATACAAAGTTCATGCTTTCAAGATTTTTAAATCTAATTTCCATAAAATGTCTACACTATTTCTTCAGGGTCCAGACACACAAGTTAAACTATAACTAAATTTCTTAAAAAGTAAGTTGATGTTCATTGGTTTATTTTTGCATTTCAACACACAATAATAATGAGAATCTTCTTTTTTCCAAGTAAATATATATTCTTTAAAGGAACGATTGCTAAATTAACAAAAATGGAGAGGTGTTCAGATCGAGATGTTTTGGCAGATCAACTCATTGTTTCTTTTAAGCATGCTTTCGTGAGTGGGGGGAATGCTTTGCCCCCCGGAGGTTCTCAACCGATCTCCCGAAAAAAAATCTCAACACTTGTATTTCTCATACGTATACTGAAATACGTATATAATATCACTTTCCATAAACATTATTCATGTTATTTTAAGGTGAACTAAGGATATACGACATATTGTTAAGTAAAATTATTGTTATTTTATATTTTAGTACATTGGAGTCGATATATAATATTATTTATAATTTTTGTGAGCCCCCACGAATCCCCCCTCCGAATGAAATCTTCTGAAAGAAACACTATGACACAATGTTATTTGACATTGAAACTTATCGAAATTTTATAACAATAGGTGTCAGCAAAGACTGTCCTGCTGTTTTTGCAGCTTCGGGCAAACTTTTCCTGAATAAATGTTTTCATTGCATTTAAGAACAAGTGATAAAAGTAACATTGTATTACATCAGTTACACGCTATTAGTCCTTCGCTGTACAACTTGTCCAATATTAAAATCAAGTGAGAACTCTCCAAGCTGGTATAGTCCTAGTAATAAATGATAAGGTACTTTCGGACCATGATGATCTTACCATAAATACTATCATATCGTTGGAAGTAAATTGACACAAAGTGCTAAGAGATAATGTAATATCCTATTAACATGAGGTAGGCCTACATGTGTATATGAAGAAACGAAATCACAAACAAGTATTCAAAATGGCCACCTTTGGCACGCACAGTAGTGAGGATTAAGATAGTAAACACAACGGAAGTCGTCGTCACCTACGACGTCATACTGACAGACTCTGACGCTACCAACTATAAATACAACGACGAAAGATCCCTTAAGGGCTGATTTTCAAACACGCTTGCTTTGTTTGCGATTTCGGTGAATAGCTAATTGAAATACGCGTTACACCACGTAATAAAACTACACCACGTGTTTCAATTGGCTATTCACCCAAATCGCAAGCAACGCAAGCTTTCATGAAAATGGGCCCTAAGTCTTCCTGGCCTCTCATTAATCGTATTACGCAGCACATGGATTGAGAACTCTGCAACTGCCTTCACAAGAGACCGCTTTAAACTATTAATATTGGGATGTGTCTTCTTTGCAAGCCCTTTGCTGGACCATAATTTGTAATCCAAAGTGTTTAGGTTTGGACTTGCAAAAGGACAATCTGAGGTAGAAATTAAGTCCGGAACATTTGCCTCCTGCCACTGCTGGGTTGTCCTAGCTTTATAAGTTGGGGATGAATCCTGCTAGAAGCTCCAGTTCTGTCCATGGAAAAGAGTATTGTTAAGGTTCTTGACTCATGTTTTGACCACTTTTTCAAGAAATGTGCCCTCGTAGTTCACACCCCACCAGACCATTATTAATGCCGGATGATGACCCCTCTGTAACCTTGGAGCCTTTTCACCAGCTTCTCTAGAGGATTTGACACATACTCTGTCATTTTGGGCATTGAAATTCTCCTATACACGGAATACGCTTTCATCACTGAACCGGATCAGACGGTGACGATTTGCTGCGTAACGCGTAAGTAAGCGGTTTGATTTGAGGAGTCTCTAAGCTTCAGTTCACTTGTGAAAATGTGTACTTTGCATTGTTTCTCAGCATGGAGTCCCAGGTCACTGCTCAACGTGCGAGACATAGACATTGGTAACACGTTTAGCTCACGTGCCATAGCTGACTGTCTCATTTACCGATTTCTGCGCACACGTACTGCCATAGCTTTAACCACTTGTGGAGTCCGCACTGTGTGTGGTCTTCCTTGAGTTGGGCGGTCGTTCACAGTTCCAGTATCATCGATACCGCAGGATACTCGAACCTCTTCCTAATTTTCAGCCCATCTACAGAGACTCAGGCCACAGATTACGTAGGACTTGATGTAATGGAGGAAGTTCTTATTGCTTCATGGTCCGAAATCGCAGGAAATCAATAACAGTTATGTCTAATATGCATTTTGTTTCGTCTAACCTTTGTTTAATGGGTCCACAATTATGCGTTCAGCTTACCAAACTATATCCTAACAATTATTTGTTGGTTTAATTGTAAGGTTCCCTGATATTAACAGGATTTCAAAACAAGAACTCCAAAGATTGCAGAGAGTCACCACTAGCTAAGCAACGAAGCGTTATTTCCAACTTCATATGTGGAGGAACGGCGTTTCTCATTATAGTGTCTTGTTTTTCAATTAGAGGTTTTATCATCCCTAGCAACTGCTCAAACTTTTGAGGGGTTAGGCGCATAATATTTCTATAGGCACGAGAATCCTCTGCTGCCAGTTCCTTCAGAAAATTGGTAGAAGCTCCCAGTTTCTCTCTGCGACTTATCCATTCCCGTATCCATCTTCTTTTCCTGCGATTTAACTTTTGTAATAACTCATGAGCTAATTCAGCACATGCTAACCTTAACAACTGTTTCAACAAACCACGAGAAGGACGGATATCTGACATGTCTTTTCACAAAAAATCACTGCACTCGCTGCTAATTCCAACCCGGATATTAGCATCGTGTGACCACGAAACAGTCGCTAGTATTCGCTGCTACCATTAGCAGCTGTGAATAGCGACTATTACCAGCGTCGTGTGACAGAGGCTTAAGGCAGCCTTTTCTGTCAAATTTATTAGCTTCCTGAGTATTTCACGAACACAATTTTCTGCAGAAAATATTAACCAACTCCCCGTTATTGTTACAGTGAGAGTGACAGTTCCAACATCCTAAAGGATTTTTTGCAATAAAGATGTCAAGAACAAAGACGTACTTTGTTACAGAATAGAGTACAAAATTTCCGAAATATTGGAATCGTCGATATTCGTTCTCGGTTGTTAGAAACAGTAATAGGTATCGTATATATGGTTTGGGGGCAAAAAAAGAAACTGACCCAAGATGGTGGCTAATGTATAAAATGGCATTGTATATAGACAGACCTTGATTTTGGTACAAGCGCGAGATTTAGTTCTAAATCATTAAATAGATGGTATTGACGAAAGCGTATATAAAGTTAAACTTCTGGGTATGAAAGAAATGATTGTTTTAATTTAATTCTTTGATTTTACGTTGTTTTATTGATTCAATAACGGTGTTTCTGTAACTAATTATTCTTATGAAAGTTTGTGTTATGTTTTAAACGTCAAAAGACAAATATACAATGTATTAGACCAGTTAAAGGTAATGCCTATCTAGGTCTGGGTCATGTAAATGGAAATTGTATGAATTATTAAATTATGCAGCGTGTGTTTACGTCTTGTTTTCTTTACATCTAGCTTGCGTGCTGGATACTCTGGGGTGTAATAACACTCCAGACAATATCTACTATAAACCAAGTTTTGTCTCGGTCTTGGCAGTCAAGCCCAAGAGTTAATTTTGGCCCCGTTATGTGTAGATTGGAAGGACAACGTTTATGAGCTAGTCGGTGCATTTATTAAAGCTTATCCTAAGCTTGATAACTATTACTGCGAAGAGTCTCTTGCAAAATTCTGTATCCTGTACACACCATGTGGGAGTACTCTTTGGACATCACACAAACTATACCGAAATATTCGTCATAAAAAGAAATTATTTCGTTGTGTTAATTAGTTGGTATGATTTGTCAAAAGTAGTAAAGCATACACGTTTTGAGATTCAATAATTATTAATAATAAACTTCAAGAAGGATATACAATATTGAAGACCGTTACTTGTTGACAAAGGGTAGGGTGCCACGATGCTAATAAAATTCACATTCATCCGGAACTCAATTGCTGATGTACTTTCATGAAAATTGCAAGACTTTCTATGAGTTTAGAACGAAAAATCCTTTTTCTTATACGTTAAGTAAATACTGAACTATAGGCAACCCTCTTCACTTTTATGCACTTCGTCATAGTACATTTTTCACTCCACAGATGACACAACTATTATTTATGCTAGACAAATCGAGATAATAATGTTTGTTTTATTGTTTCAGTGATTGAGTTTTATATAATGATATATTATTTTTATTGTTATTAGCTGATTAATATTAAAATAGAAGGCAAGACGTATTTATATGCCTTATTGAACACAGAACCTAATTTGTGCAATCAGTTAATTGTACTAAGTTATTCAGTACGCGAGGTACGTCTTACGTTTTAAACCTCAAAAACCTCCAGATGCAGTTTGGTCATATCGTCCCATCCAACTGACTTCCACTCTTAGTAAAACCCTAGAAAAAATCGTTGTAAAACGCCTCCACAAATATTTATACCAATTCAACCTCCTTGCCCTTCACCAAGCCGGCTTCCGACCATCTTTCAGTGCCAATGATCAACTTCTACGTCTCACCAACACCATTTCTAATCACTTCAATACTTCACATCCTTCATGTCTTGTACTATTTGACCTCGAGAAAGCACTCGGTAAGGTTTGGCACACAGTAGAACTCTGGAAACTTCAACATTTTCGCCTTCCCATCACAATCATCAAATTTGTCTTTAACTTCTTAATCAACCGCATCGCATATATCTCGATAAACTCTAGCACCTCACATCCTATCTTTCTACATTGTGGTGTCCCTCAAGGTTCAGCACTTTCTCCACTATTGTATTTACTATTTGTTGCAGATCTTCCATCCTTACCTCCTAATATCCACATTTTTCAATACGCAGACGACACCGCCTTCCTCGCCCTTAGTAATTCAATCCAACATATCAACCGAACTATGAATGAAGCTATACATACTTTCTCATCATGGTGCAACGAATGGGGACTCACGATTAATTCTCATAAAACACAATCCATAGTTTTTATCCCTCCCAAACGCCGTTCTCGTGTTAAACGAAATCCAACCAAACTCACTCTCACTATCAATCATACGCCCATCCCATGCTCCAAACAAGTCATTTACTTAGGACTCATACTCGATCATCAATTAACATGGCGCCCTCATCTACAAAAGGACATTAGTAAAGACTACAATAGACTAAATCTGCTCAAACGACTAACAGGCACCACTTGGGGTCTTAAACCCCACACTGTAATTAATACATATAAAACATTCCTCCGACCTGTCCTTACTTATGGATTCACAGCCTGGATTGCCGCCAACCAAAACTTCTACAAGAAACTTCAGATACTGGAACTACATGCACTACGCATTGCTTACAGAGTGAAACTCCCAAGTCCGACTCAAGACTTATATGACCGCATAACTTTCCCTCACCTACTATTACATTTAGAAGATCTGCGAATGAAATACATTCACAAACGCCTTGAAATGAACCATCTTCTCTTCCATGATATACTACATTCTCATGAAATACATCATCCACCTGAACAACATACACATACACCCCTCTCCCTGCTTTTTACTTTATACCAATATAAAATCACACCAAACCATCCAGACTTTGCGCTTGCTTCAGCACACAGCATACCAGATATGCCTCATTATCTTGCACCTTCATACGTTGCACAGTGATCATAAATGTACTAACAGGGCTTCACCTGTCTATCATATTGTCCAGAGCCGCCCCTGGACAAGAAGAAAACTATCATTCGCCTCTAAGTGTACTGAAGTGTTGTGACGTGTAACGCACCTCATATTCATTTCTCATCCCATAATCATACATAAACCTACCTAAATAGTATGATTATGAGCAAAGCTCATAATGGCCAATGATTAATTATGATTAGAATACATAAATAAAGTATTGCAATAAAGTTAAAGCTCATAACCAAACAACCTTATAAATACATATCTCCAGTAACCTAAAATCCCTTCCTTAAATAGAGGGTTCAGCCCTCTGGTGGGTCCTAGCTGCGGCTAGGAAAAAAATAAAAATAAAAAAACATCTTACGTTTTATATGCATCGCTGCTCGGAACAACCTATAACTTATGAACATCTTGCCATTTCCGAAGGACATGTTCTGAAGTTGAAACAGACTGAAACTTCCTTCACCAACAGTGGACTTATACCAACGAATGGACTTTCCTAGAGTTACAGAATGGCTTGAACCACACAAATGCAATTGCTGCGGGAAACCCTCTATATATTGATACCTTCCAACAAGACAGCCTTCACGACTCACCTCCAAAATATACCTACTCTCCATTGCAGCACATACTTACCGTATACTCTCATAGCCTTGACGATAATGACCCTCTTCAACCAGATCTAGCTATACATCGCTCCAGCCATCTATTACTGCACGTTTATCCATCATAGCACTAGTGTTTCATCATTGTCTCTAACATGGTCTCACCTGTCTCACATCAGTTTCGAGCAGATGATAACCCAACATTTGTCTTTCTAACTTTCTAATAGTGTTTGTCTCGTCAAAGTGCATTGCATGCATTTTTCAGCTCACTATTACAAACTTTTATGGCATGTTAATATGTAAATTATGCCTCTCTCTCTCTCTCCTGTTACTTACTAAAACTGAGCTTTTCATACTCATATACCTTTTCAGCCATATTTTAAATACTATTCATTCTGATTCTTATAGCTGAATATGTTAATGTTAATGTTCTGTCATCACATGTTTTATGTTGTATGCCATTCATAACAGGAAGGAACAACTCTATGCCATAGGAACTTGGAAATCAGGAAATGATAAGAAGCCAAGGATGAAAATGAAATTGATTAAGAAAATCCAAAACCCTAATCTCTCCTTTAAAAATAAAGTTAAAACCCTTTTGAAAATAAATTCTCTCCCCAAAGAAAAGGTGTACCCCTTTGAATGGATGCACACTAAAAAATAACTTACGGTTACACCTTCAGTTACCTCGTAAATGCTCAACTTGTAACCAGTCACATCCCACATACAGTTATCAGTGCAAAGCTAGATCTCCGCCAGAACCAGCCAAACCTGAACTCATAGTACCTCTCAGAGTCTCAAAACTAACGACCGAACCTGAAATCAGCATCAAAAAACAACCTATTACTATCGAACATTTACTATCGAACATTTACTATCATTCATCACAATAACGTTACAAAACATCGAACCAGTTCATATTCTCGAACAAGTTCAAACCGCCGCAAAACAAGCATTTCAGGTGAAATTCCATGCAACGTGTTCGGGTCCATATGTACATTTCGTTACTGTTCCACCAAAACCTGTTAACTAATCATACATTCAATCATAGATTTGGTCATAGTATTTGTCAGTGATTAAGCCAGACCCTCCGTGTGGGCTGTCACGACCCCAAATTCTAAACAACACCCGAACTTTAAAATTTTGCCGTCAGAAATCGATAGAAACAGTGCAAAACTCCACTTACACCCTTCCAATTTTGACTTTACACCCTCAAACTGAAAATTCTGGCGGAATCCCTGGTATTGGTAAATATAAGTTCACTTACAGCACATAAACCGTTTTATGAAGCACTCCTACTTGTAGAAAAAAAACACTTTTTTTTCCTAAATAAAACCTCGCTGCAACATCAACTTGCAAAATTCCCGGATATAACTTCCTCAAACGTGAAAATACCACACCGGCACTCAGGGCTAACAGGGGAGTGGTCATAGGATACAAACCTGCTATCCCACATCGCCTTCATCCGGTAAATTCTAAGTTCCTACTCGAACATCTCATCACCACACTTTATTTTCAAAATATCTACATCGTTACTGTCTATACACGGCCAGGCCACCAAATACCGCTTACGTTCCTTCAATACATCGCTCATAACTTCAAAACCTACATCATCATGACTGATATAAATATCCATAGTCTCATACTACCCAAACCTACTCGCCCTATCTCCCAAATAACTCCATATATAGTTATTTTGTCTCCTAACCTAACAAACCGCTGTCACATCCGAAGTCGTGGACACTATAGGCAGTGACCACGTACATATAAAACTGATCATACAACGCCGTCTTAAACCCTAACCTAACCTTCCACCCCCAAAACAAACCATCCGATATGACGTGACCAAATGGGACGACTATCACAACTACATCGACGAACCTCTAGGAATCACCACTGCACCCACAACAGGAAAAGAGCTCTACAAAACTATGGACACCATAAAGGAAACTCTTCAATCGGCATCAGCACTATATATCGGCATCAGCACTTCAATCGGCATCACCTACAACCACTTCCAGACCACACCGACCCAAACTCCCTCCACAATACCTCACCTTAATACATCATTCCCGTCAACATTTCCGTGATTACATCCGAACTCGCAAACCAGTTTCTCTTCAGTTACACCATTAACTCCAGCGCATCGTACATAACTCTGCTAATTTGTTAAGACTTGCAGTCATCTCAGAGATACTGCATATCCAACAAAACTATGAAAAAGGTCGTGTATTCTTACCGGATAACGCACTGCTGCAACGATTCCACAGATATACAATAACCATACTCTAAAATCAAACAAGCATAAAGCAGATTTCTTTGGAGCTCATCTCCGGGAAATCTCTACACCGCCTGTAACCATCACAGCTAGAAACCATCCTATCCATTGTGTAACAGATAATAAGCAACTCACCGAACCAACAGAACCGATTACAGTTGAAGATATCATTATCACTACAGCTAACAAGAAAAATACTGCTCCTGGTCTCACTTACAATCATATCAAAGAAGGCCCATACAGTCTATTACATCTTCTCTCCGCAGTCTTCAACTTCGTCTTACGCACCGGATTCATCCCGGCCAAGTGGAAATCCTAAAAAAAATCATGTTTTCAAAACCTAATAAACCTCCCGACTCCATTTATTCATACTGTCCGATCCAACTAACCCCTACTCTCAGAAAAAATCCTCGAACGCATGCTAGCAAAACGCCTTCATCAATAGGATGACACCCGAGCAGTATCCACGACCAACTCCTCCGTCTGAATACAACTAACCAATAAAACACCTACAAAACCTCTTTTTGAGCTAGGAAAAGCCTTTGACAAGGTATGGTACCAGGAACTAATTTGCAAATTATTCAACCTTCGATTGCCACTTGCCTCTGTGCGTTACATCTATAATTTTCTCACCAACCGTCTCGCTTATATAGTCATCAACGACATTAGTTCATACCCCGTATTCCTCCACACAGATGTACCTTAAAGATCAGCTTTCTTACACTAGTATAATTGCTCTACAGTTCAGATCTTTAGCAATATATGGACGACACAGCATTTCTTGCTATAGCGAAAACCATCCAACAATTTAATAACACTTTACAGCCTAGTGGCTATGCTTTTAGTAAATTGTGTACAACCTGGCAACTTAATATAAACGTCAGCAATCTTCCTGCCACCCAAACATCGCTTGTAAAGGTACATCTGTTGCTCCTTCCTTACACACTTAAAATATATCAAACTAATTTGCTGTCGCTGTGCGGACACTGTAAAACCGTCTCTTGACGTTACTTCGAGGAATTGCTCCGGCTGCTCATATCCCAAGGCGAACGGTATCATTTACTGAAATTCGATATCCATCTAAACACGAAACGGATAGTTGGTGTGCCCCAAGTCTACTCCACGTAGTGGTGGTTACAAAAGAATTTTCGTACAGGCCCGTAGAGCCAACTATTATGAAATTGCTGTGGCTCATTTTAGCATCATGCGCAACTTATAATAGAGTCTCCTTTAAAGGTAAAGAAAACACGAAAACTAATGCAAGACAAAGGTATTTATTATCAGAGAGTTAAAAGACAACATTCATTTCCTCTACAGCTATTTTTTTTTACAACTTGCCATGGTGAAGCAGTGGCAACACCCACTGAAAGGGTAACGCCCTTTTTATGTTAAAAGTTTTGAGGCACAAGGCGGGATCTATGAATTGGAGTTGATCTACGAGGTTTTAAGAAGCTCTTTATACTTTACAAAATTTGGATCGTGACGATTTTGCATCGTAACCATTCACTTAGGTGGAATTATAAGGAACTTAAAACACAAATGTGATAAATGATATAAAAATGAATTCAGAAAATGCTTGCACGCCACAATAACAACATTGGGGAAACTTAATGAATGTTATCTTCTGTCCCCGTGACGACACTGGGCACTGATGAGAGACAAAGTGGGCCCTGTTAGTATTTAATGGATTACTGTGCGTATGATGGAAGTACGTAATGAGGCGGGTGCCGAGGGGCGAGTAATGTGAGTTCTGGAATGTGGTGATCATTTCGGGGAAGAGAAGAAAGGTACATACTGAGAAGGAGTGATAGTGGATTGTCAATTAGCTGCGGGCGAGGATGATCATGGTACGTCGCGTTATCGTATAACGTGTCTAACAATAGCGGGTGATAACGACTTGCGATGTAGCGGCTGCGTAAGTTTTCTAAATGATATTGGGTATAGTGACTCGTTCGTAAAGGTCTGATGTTGGACTGGGGAGTTTGATTCGGTAAGCAATACGGAATGCGTGTCGTTCGAGAATGTTGAGCTTATTATAGAATGAGGCGGATGCTGCAAGACAAGCTGAGTGCCAATAGGTTAAGACAGGCCTTAGAAATGCTTTGTACGTATTGATGATAGTGGTTGGTGCTAGACCCCATGTTGTGCCTGTAAGTCTTTTAAGGAGATTTAGACGGTTATAAGCTTTCGTGGTGATCTCTTTTAGATTTGGTTTCCATGTTAGATGATAATCAAAGACAATGCCTAGATACTTGACAGTGTGTGATGGTTTTATTCGTGTTTATTGTACTGTAAGATGAAATTTTGAAGGGGGTTCGTTGAACACGGGAACGTTGTTTTTGTGGAAAGAAGACTATTGCCTGTGTTCTAGCAGCATTGTTTGTTAGTTTCCAAGTAGAGCACCATATGGTGAATGTGTCGATTGCTGTTTACATTGCACGGTTGATTTGCTGAATGGTTTGAACCGTGGCTAAAAAGTCTGTGCCATCTGCATATTCATAAAGGAGAACAGATGCCGGTCTGTGCAATGCAGTATGTATAGCAATGGGGGAGAGCACTGATCGTTGTGGAACTCAATGTATGTAAAAAATTGGGAAAACAACGAGTATGATTAATGGTGATGTATGCGAGACGTACGATAAGGAAGTTGTAAATGAATCTTATATAATGCTATTGGTACATGAAAGTTAAGTACTTTCCAGATGAGTTCTGCGTGCCATACTTTGACGAAAGCTTTTAGCCAAATCAAAAAGGACGAGCCATGACGGTTTACATGTATTGTAATGGTTGGTGATATGAATGGAAAGACGGAATCCTGGATGCTGTAGCCGGGACGGAATCCTACAGCTAAGATTTTTTATTAATTTATTTATTTGATAATTTGCCACGGTGATGCCATGGCAATTACCTACTGAAAGGGTTACGCCCTTTAATTGGGAATAGGCTCTAGAGGAATTTGTTTCACTGATATTTGAGAGATGGTCAAAGAGGTTTTTAAGAAACTTCAATAATTTATTTATTTCACATAAACAATGTGGACTTTACGATTTTTCGTCGTAATTATAAACAAGGGTGGGAACAAAATAACTAATAATAATAATAATGAGAAAGAAAATGCAGTGTTATCACGTCACAACCACAACATTCATAGTGTTAATTTAAACTAATGCATATTATCTTCTGTCTCCGGGGCTGTTCGGAGCACTGATAAGAGACGTAATGAGCCCTATTAGTTTCTAATAGTTTACTGTGCATTAGATGGTAAGATGAAATCAGGCGGGTGTAGGGCTGTGGAAGATCATATTTGCGGTAAATCAATGTGATCGTCGGGAAACGTGGTGATATAGATGCTGAAAAGAAGCGATAGTGGATTGGCTATTAAGAGTGAGCGTTCATGAATGTGGTTGGCATTTTGTTGAATAGTGTCTATAAGTAGTGGGTAATTGCTTTCATATCGGCTGGTGACATAATGTAGGCGAAGAGTTTCTATATGAAAGCGGATGTTGGGAGTGGTAGAGCATAGAGATCAGCAGTGGGGTTTAATATATTTATACGATATGCTATACGGAAGACATGGCGTTCTAGAATTTTAAGCTTGTAGAATGACTGGGGAGCTGATATCCAAGCTGAATGTCCATACGTTAGTACTGGTCTAAGGAATGCTTTGTAAGTATTGATAATAGTTGATGGTGCCTTCCTGTGAGTTTCTTTGGTAAGTTTAAACGGTTGTATGCTTCAATGGTGAGGTGCTTTAAGTATGGGTTCCATGTTAAGTGATGGTCGATGATTATCCCTAAATATCTAATGGTAAGACTTGGTCGGATTTGTGTCTGTTGTACTTGGAGTTGCAGTTTAGAAGGGTTTCTTTCGGTGGACACGTGAACGTTGTTTTGGTGGCAAGAATACTATGGCTTGGGTTTTTGTATAGCTAAGAATATTTTTACTAGCCTGAAATGGCTAGAACCCCCAAAGAGCTACACCCTGTATGTGGGAAGAGGAACTGGTGCAACAGGAGTCGATATGGGAAGGTCGATAGCCTCAAGAGAATTTTGAGATCACATAGCTATATTTCTTTCATTATCTGGATGAGTTTTCCTCATAACCATATAACTGGGTAGGGATATAGATCGAATAAACAATAATAACTATAATCAGTAAATGTACAATATATATATTGAAAGTGATGTGATGAAAGTGAGGTACACTAGACAAGACAACACGTTGGCACAGTTGAGACAAGTGAGTGATAATCTTCTGATCTACGGGCGACTCTAGATCTAAATGTGGACATATGATCCCTAGCGTTCAAGATGTATCACTGTGCGGCATATGAGGGTACAATAATGTGAGGGATGGTAGGCGAACTTAAGGCTAGTATGCGTGCTATTTCAGGGTGGTCGGGTGGTATAGTATATTGATAGAGTGTGAAAATGAGTGAGAGTGGTGAAGATATGTGTGTAGCTGGTGCGTTATGATGAACGTGGGTATGTATAATGTCTTCTAGTATTGGGTGTTCTGTCTCAAAGCGCTGTGAGATGTATTTCAGGCGGAGTGTTTCAAAGTGAAGCAGAAGACGGGGAAAGGTGATTCGATCGTACAGTTCTTGGGTAGGACTGGGTGATTTGACTCTGTAAGTCATCCTTAGAGTGTGGCGTTCCATGATTTGTAGTTTATGGTATATGTATGTGTCTGCTGCAAACCAGGTTATGTGTCCAAACGTGCGTATCGTGCGAAAGAATGCTTTATAGGTTTTTATGACTGTTTTGTGGCTTTAGTCCCCATGTAGTTCCAGTAAGGCGTTTTAAGAGATTTAGGTGGTTTGCACCTTTGTCTATGATTTTGTTTAAGTGTGGACGCCATGTTAAATGTTGGTCAAAGATTATTCCTAGATATATATGACATGTTTAGAACGAGTTATGGGTTGGTTTTATACTGTCAGGGATAGTTTTGATGAGTTCCGGAGAACTCATGAACGACCTTTACGAGGAAGAAAGACTATTGCCCGAGTTTTAGTGGAGTTAATGGATAATCCCCACTTTGTGAATGTGTTGATGCCATCGTTCATGGTTCTGTTATATGTGGTATGGTTTTACTGAGTGCTAGAAAGGTGGTGTCATCTACGTATTGGAATATGTGGATGTTATTAGGAAATCAAGGAAGGTCAGCAACGAAGAGGATATAAAGCAGTGGGGAGAGGGCAGATCTTTGTGGAACACCACAATGTAGGAAAATAGGATGTGATGTATTGGAGTTGATAGAGACATAGGTCAGGCGATTCGTGAGGAAGTTAAATACATAGCGGATGTAATTTATGGGAAGATGGAATGAGCGGAGTTTATGTATTAGGGCTTTGTGCCAGACTCTATCAAATGCTTTTTCGAGATCAAACAGGAGTAAGCAAGAAGGTTTGGAGGTATTATAGTGATTGACAATCATGTTGGTAAGTCGAAATAGCTGATCATTAATGCTAAAAGAAGGGGTAGAAGGTTCTGGTGTTCCAGGTGGGTATGGAGCCGGGTGACTAGGATTTTGCTAAATATAGAAGTTAGTTGAATGGGTATGTACGAGGAGACAGCATGGGTAGGTTTCTGGGGTTTAAGGAACATGAGTGTTTGTGAAGTTTTCCAATGTAATGGGATGTATCCTGTGCGCAAAATAAAGGTGTATATATGAGAGAGAAGCTGTATGAGCAAAATAGGAGCTTCTTTGAAGTATCTATATGTAATTTTTTCGGGTCCTGGAGTACATTAACGTTTTGAGTGTGATTATGTGTATGATTTCTTCGGGTGTGATTGGTGTAGTAAGTATATGTTCAGGAAGTGGATGATCAGAGTTTGGTTGTAAATGAGGGGAGTGAATGTCAAGATGATCTGCGGGGTGTCTCCAATAGGGTTGAAAGATATTGTATGAATGAAGATGGTTTGAAGATAATCTGCAAAACATCAACTTTTTCGTTGTCTGTATGAAGGGCTTTGTTTTCTTGGAGTAGAGGGTATCTGGTGCATGAGTAAGTGTGTTGAAGCGTTTCCAGTATTTGCATGGGTGAGATGTATCTGCCAGATTATTACATGTTTTGATCCATTGCTGCAGTGTATATGCTTTTATGTAGTTGTGTACTGCTCTTTGGAGTTGTTTATGAAGTCTTAGCGATTCAGAATGTTGTGTGTGTTGATAGTCTCGGTAAAGATTTCTGGAGCGGGGTATTAATGGTAGGTTTTAGGAGGTAAGTTAGGTCTAAACTTGTGAGTAGTAGAAGTAGGTATGTGACTGTCTGATGCTTGTATGATTGTAGTGGTGTTCGTCTTCTGTGGTGGGTAGTGTAGAGTCTGTGAGTTGTGCATCTATATGTTCCTTGTAGCCAACCCAGTTCGCTCTGTGAAAACGAAGTACTTGGCGCGGGATTATGGGTGTGGTTGGGTTTGGTCTGGTGAAGTCAATTGTGAATTTTACTGGTATCCTAGGGGATCCAGAACGTCTAAATGGTTATTGGGGAGTAGATTGGATCAAGCTATAACTATATCAGGTATTGTGTTTGAGATTGGTCTTGTGTGTTTAGGTATCCTGTGGAGAGTACCAGTTGTTTGCTGACTTATGAAGTTATGAAAGTCGGTTTTGGCTCTGTCGGATGTGCTATGGATGTTTATGTCAGCCATGATTATGTAGTATCGAAAATTATTAGAGATGTATCTGAAGAAATTTGTTGGGATTGGGTGGCCTTGGTGAATGTAGATAGTTGCTAAAGTAATGTATCTTTGCGTGAAGCATAATGAAGTGATGAGGTGTTCCGGTAGGCTGGATGGAGGAGATTTGTGTTGACGAAATTATATATGAGGGAAAATCCTATAGCGACTTCTCCATTAGCTCTTAAGGCTGGTAGTTTGTTATCATTTCTGAGTAGGGTGTAGCCAGAAATTTTGCATTGAAGTTTAGGGGTGAGAAACGTTTCATTTAAGAGGAAAGCATTTATATGTTCTTCAAGCAGTAGAGATGAGAAAAGAGGTTTATGTGCTAGTAAGGAACGGACGTTGAGAAACAGAAAAGATAGCGCCATGAGGAGAAATGAATACTGGAAGGTTGTTTTGGTTAGATTATACAGCTGTTTCTTGTCCGTATGCATGTGCATGAAAGTATGGGTATGGTCCTGAATATGTCACAGTGAAGTTGACATTGAATATGGTCTTTGCTGCGTATTGTATTTCCTGTATACAGTTATTGCGTTGGAAAAAATGAATGTTCTGGAGTGTAACTATGAGAACTATCAGAAGTTGTTCAATAGATATGTGTTGTTGCACAGATGATACAGAGGTTGTGCAGCTAAGAACTTGACAAAGGCTTTTATATTCATTAGTTCGTTAACTAATCATAACCTTTGACCAACAACGAAGAATAAATAACTTGACCTTTCGAATCATATTATGAACTACTAGCAAATAAATTAACGCAATGTCGTGCCATTATTCCAGTTTATAAAATTATTCTTCATCACCTGATAATGTCGCTTTACGCATAAAGCCCATATTAGCAAAGTAGAGACATCTACCCATGAACTCTCGAAATACTACTACACTACTACAAAAAGTCGAAAACACGCAAAATAGCATAATCAGTATTATTGTTTTCTCTTTTTAAACATCTTGTAATCAAGATAAAGATATAAATATCTTTATGTTGATTCCCCTTGATCCATTCTTAGATTTCGATACTGGTTTATCCTTTGTAATATTCAATTCCAGTAATTGTTTTCTTTCATACGATATCATTGTGTTAGCATTATAATATCGCTCTGAAAATTCGAGAAAATTATCATAAAGTTGATTTTTTTATCCAGTTTTTCTTCTCCTTCTTTACTTTCATAAAAATATAATACAATTATTTTCCATAATTCCACTAATATCCCAAATTTTGATTTATCTGCAACATTATCACCTTGAATGGGATCTTGCACACCTTGTTTGTAACTCTGCAACCTTACTTTCTTCCGTAAGTTTAGCATAGTTCGCAGAAGAGTGAAAGTCCTCAGGCATAATATTATTCAACGTATATTCATTTCTTTTTCGTCCAATTTGTCTTCCGGTTTTGTTTCATCACGTTTCCCTACTCGACCAGAACATCTCTCCATTGCTTGCAACAATCTAACTTTGTTTTCCTGACGTTCTATTTTTTTGTTGTTCTTTCCTTTCTTGTTCTTGTTTCTGTTGTTGTAAAAACCATTCTTTAAATTTCCACACTTTCATGCCACATTCATTCAGAACTATATTTTCAGTAGATTTGTCCGAATCGTTACCATTTTCCAGCTTTATTCCATGACATTCACTTCTTTCCTCGTGTAACTTCGTGTTTCCTCGACGATGACGGAAATTGTCACTTCGTTCATCTTCGCTTTCACTTTCTCTGTCTCGTGATAGATATCACTATTCAATGCCCCTCGTTTGGACGTCAAAATGTGTAAAGGTACCCATTTTCCCCCTTCATTACACACTTAAAATATATAAAACTAATTTGCTGTCGCTGTGCGGACACTGTTAAACTTTCTCTTGACGTTACCTCGAAGAATTGCTCCAGCTGCTCATATCCGAAGGAGAACGGTATCCGTTACTGAAATTCGATATCCATCTAAACACGAAACGGATAGTTGGTGTGCCCCTAGTCTACTCCACGTAGTAGTGGCTACAAAAAGCTTTCGTACAAGCCCGTGCAGCCAACTATTATGAATTGCTGCGGCCCTTTTCAGCATCCTGGGCAACTTATAATAACGTCTCCTTTAAACGTAAAGAAAACACGAAAACTAATTCAAGACAAAGGTATTTATTATCAGAGAGTTAAAAGACAACATACATTTCCTCTACAGCTAAGATTTTTTTAATGCCAGCTGAAGCTGGCGCCCTTCTGAGGGTTACACCCTCTATTGGGAAATGGATGTTTAGGAAAGACAGGAGCGCAGAACCGTTTGAGGTGGTCATGGGTATATTATTATACCTTTATTATCTTTATTTCTTTAATCATTATATTATTGATGGAGAATATTATGAGTTTGCCTCATAATCATTAACTATGGTGGGTTGATGAAGATCAAGTGCTATAGACGCCACAACAGTTGGGGTTGTTCAGAAAGACTGGTTATCTTCTGTCTAGGGGTTGCTCTAGACTGATGTAGACAGTATGGATCCTGTTAGTACTATGAAATATGATGGTGCAACATATGGCTGGATGATTGGAGTGTAGAAGGTGCTGGAAAGGTCATAGTCTGGATGGTCTGGTGTATCGGTATTGCGAGAAGAGTATTGCAAGTGGTGAGGGAGTGGTGATGTTGCGTGAGTTTTGAATGGTTTTGGTGTGTATAGTTTCGAATAGCAGCGGATGTTCAGTGCCAATGCGTTGTTGTAGGCACTTGAGGTGTAATGTTTCAAGATGGTAAAGCATGTGTGGAAACGGTGTGAGCTTGTAATGTTCGACAGTAGGGCTGGGTAATTTAATGCGAAAGCTATCCAGAGGACATGCCTTTCAAGGATTTTAAGTTTCTGATAGTAGAATAAGGTCCAGGTCGTGAAACCGTATGTGAGGGTCGGACGTAAGAAAGCTTTGTACGTATTAAGAACTGTTTTAGGTTGTAGTCCCCAGGTGGTACCAGTGAAGCGTTTCAGAAGGTTTATTCTGTTGTAAGCCTTTGTTGTGACTGTGGTGAGGTGCGGCAGCCAGGTTAGATGATTATCAAATGTAATTCCGAGGTATGTAACAGTTCGTGTCTGGGTGTGTTATTGACGGAAAGAGAGAGGAGTTCGGGATTGCGGTGAACTCGTTAACGGCTTCTTGTTGGAATTAACACAATGGCCTGAGATTCCTGTGGTTTGATTTTAAGTCTCGATTTGCTACACCAGGCTGTGAATCTATTGATGGTTTCTGTCATGCGAGCGTTGATTTGTTGGATGGTTTTGGCGAGAGCAAGGAAAGCAGTGTCATCGGCATCCTGGAATATATGGATATTGGTAGGGAGTTGTGGGAAGTCGGCAACATAAAGTAAGTAGAGAAAGGGCGAAAGTGATAAACCTTGAGGTACGCCGGAGTGGATGAAAATCGGATGAGAAAAGGACAAATTTATAGAAATATAGGCCAAATGGTTGGTAAGCAAGCTGTATATGAAGGGTATGTATGCTATTAGGAGTCGAAAGGAGAGGAGTTTGTAGATGAGTGCATCGTGCCAAACTTTGTCGAAAGCCTTTTCTAAATCAAATAATATTAGACATAATGGTTGGGCTTTATTATAATGATTTGTGATGATGGTAGTTAGGCGTAGGAGTTGAACGTTGATACTATATGAGGGTCTAAATCCAGCTTGGTAGGGAGGTAGAAGATAGTGTGCTGTTAGGTGAGTGTGGAGACGGTGGACGAGGATACGTTCAAGGATTTTATCTAAGGTTGTAGTTAGTTGGATGGGTCGATATGATGATACTGTTTGTGGAGGTTTGTTAGGTTTCAGAAACATAAGGGTTTTCGAGGTTTTCCAGTCAGGGGGAATGAAACCAGTGCGAAGAATGAACATGTAGATACAAGAAAGTATGTGAAGGAGTGTGTAGGGAGCTTCTTGCCCTGGTGCATTCTTCCTAATGGAGTCTATGCCTGGGGCAGTGTTTCGCTTGGATGTAGTGATTTGAGCGATATCGTCAACAGTGATGGAGGAGGTAAGAGGATTATGATCGGGAAGCGTATGGGTGATATTGGATCGTAAGTCAGGTGAGGCAAGATTTAGTCTGGTTACGGGAGGGTCATGGCATGATTACAGCTATTTTTTTGTCTTACCGTTTAAAGGGCTACATTCTTTCTTCGGTTTTTGGTTTTGTGTAACTCTTCAGGTGTTTGTATACGTTTATTGGTCTATGAGCTTTATTCACATTTTTATTGTATTTGTTTTCTCTGTGAGATATTCGTAGTATTTACAGTAGTTTATTCTTGCATGCTCTTGGTGTTTTATGATGTTTTCTTTTTTATTTATATCTTGTTTTTTCTCTTTGATATTTCAGTTTTATATAATAGATGAAAGTGCAGTGCTCCGAACCCATATATTTTTGAGGCATGTTTAAGTATTATGGCATTTAATCGTCAGGTTTCGTGGCGATACGGGTGCGATGAATGCATTATGTTGTCACTTGCTTTTCACGGTTATTGTACTTGTGATGGGTAAATGTCCCGTGAAAGTTCTTGTTGTCTATATATGGCGAAGATGTCTTGGTCTGGATGGTTGGGTGCCAGCCTTAGACAGTACGACGTGATTAGATGGTCGAATGCTGTATTGTGGTAGACTGCCGGTGAATCATTTTGTGCGTTCTGTTGGAAGATGTCGAGAATAATTGGGGGGCTCTCTGGTATGTGCTTCAGTATATATTTCGTACGGATTTTTTTCTAGATGTTGCCTTATGTGTGGGAAGTCGATGCATTCATAGAGCAGTCTTGTGGGGTTTGGTAGATTTTTTCGATATGCGAGACGTAATGCGTGTCTCGTTCCATTTTTGCCAGTTTTCATAGAATTTTATCGGAGCTGATAGACAGACAATATGTCCGTGGCTGAGCGTTGGTCTCATGAATAATTTGTAAGTATTGATCAGCGTATGTGGCTTTATTCCCCATGTTGTTCCTACTAGGCGTTTCAGTAAATTAAGCCGGTTTTTTGCTTTAGTTACGATATGGTTTAGTTGCGGTGTCCATATGAGTTTGGTATCGAATATAACTCCAAGGTATTTGACTGTTTTTGATGGTTTGATAGGCACGCCATGTACTGTAATATTGAGTTTCCGTATGTTGCGTTGTGTTCGTGATCTGTTCTTTGTTGGTAGAAATACAACGGTTTGTGTTTTCCTACTGTTTATTGTGAGTTTCCAGGTTCTGCACGATTTGCTGAAGCTATCTATTGTGCTTTGTAGTAGTTTGTTGATACCTTGTATGGTTGGCGCCAAAGCCAGGTGACTGTGTCGTCGTCAAATTGGAATGTTTGTACATTATTAGGAATTTCAG